>BKCP01005128.1:306967-378235 GCA_008636005.1 Striga asiatica
ATTTCCACTCACGTGGAGTGAATTATTTTTCAGCCTAAGGACCATTGCTTCATTTTGTTTGCTGCGTAATAACTCCTCCGCCTTTTTATCCCTTCTCTTTTTTATTTGTTCCAGCCCACGTGGGCTGTCAGTCCATCATTTCCTTCTACGGCTTAGGTTTTTTAATTTGACTTTCCAAGTTCCCAACATCATCATGTGGCAACTTTTTGCAGCTTAATGTATACATAGATACATATTCGCTCTGCCTACCCCGTAGGATTTTCTTTTGGCGGAGAATTAAATTGCCAACTTTATTTAAGTAGCCATCTTTAGTCACTTTTATTTCCCCCAAAAATATACTCACTTACATAGATTTCTTTCTTCTTCTTCTACTCAAGAAGCTGCCAGGATTTCTCTAAATAATCTTCAACTCCACTTTATCAGGTGACTAGCAGCATCCTTTGTACTTTGAGCTTTATTATTATTTATTTATTTTTTTTTTTTTATCAAAGGCAATAGTGAAAAATCCAAAGGAGGGTTCCTCAGTGAGTGTCAGTTTGGCTTATGTAGTCCTTGACTCGTGTAGTCCAATGACACTAAAAACCTTTGCTCCAATGATAATCCTTGGCTCATGTAGTCCAAGGACTCACACTCTTTCCCCCGCTTTTAATAATAAAAAGTTTAACGTACCTTTTTATTTTGATTTTATTCACCGCTAAGGTTCGAATGATACCCGAGGACTCTTTTGTCACCTTGTCTCTCGTTTTTCGTGTTTTCACGCGTTCTCTTACGTCCTTGGTTGCATTTTTAGGATTGAAAATGTCCATGGACTTTAACGAGTCTAGTGATGACGAAATCCTAGCCCGACGACTCCACAGACGTGGCCACAAAGCTAACGTTTATATTGATGGGGCTATGTCCAAACTTGTAGAAGATGACATCCGTAGGTTCTATTACAAACGTTACATTCCTGACACTTGGAATTACTGTATTCCGGAGCCCGAGGAAGGAAGTTTTGGCGAAGCTCCTCCCGGATGGCTTTGTCTTTACGAAGACATGTTCAAATGCGTCTACGGTTCCCTCTACACCCGACCATCATTGAGATCTTAAATTTTTACAACATTTCTCCCGCTCAGCTAACTCCTAACGCTTGGATGATTATCGTGGGGTTTGTCCTCCTCGGGGCCTCAATACCCATACCCAGAACGCTAGTCTTCAGTTCCATTTACCGCCTCCAAAATCACCCTAGTTCCGAAGGTCTCTTTTATGTTGTGTCGAGGTCATGTTCTAAACCCCTGGTAGAAACTTCTAAAGACACAAAATATTGGAAGTCCAAGTACTTCTACGTTTATTCGGGTGATCCTTGGAACTTCCCCTCCGATTGGAGCGACGAGGTTTGTCGGCCCGTTGAGCCCGAGCTCTCTAATGACGAGGAAAAGACTAAGTTGGCTCTTTTGCTCAGAGGTCCCGCGAGCTTAGCCTTTTTACTAAAGGAGAAGAACCTGATTGCGGCCCGTTTGAGCTATGCTCCACCGGCTAAAATTGTCGACCTTAGTACGAACAAACTGTAGTTTTTAATAAGTGTTGCATGTACTCTTATTTTTTTATCTTGATTTTCATTCACCTCTTTTGTTCTTTGCTTAGGTATGGAGGTGAACAAAGCCAAGAGGATCAGAATCAAGGTGAACAGGAGCAAGGTCGTGGCTGATGCCACCCAGAGACAGGAGTCAGGAGTTCCCCTAAGAAAGGTGATACGACCTTGTATTTCGGGGCCCCATCCTCCCCAGATGTCTCCAGTTCCTGAGGTTGACATGGCCGCTGGCAAGGGAAGCGGAACCGGAGGTCCCCAGATGCTTATCGACGGAGGCTTTGACCATGCCTATCCGTCGGATAAGTTCATTCCGAAGTGGGATGTCGGCGTCGATGACAGTCTGTTAGATCGCGACACTGCTGTGAAGATTATGAGTCACCTTTTACCTCGTGGAGATAGAGAGGGTCTTCAGGTCGCAACGTCTGAGGAGTTGTCCGATGACGGCTATGAGTACTTAGCTAAGGTAACCAACATTCTCATTGCTCTTCTTATGTTGCCTCCAAAATTTTACTAAGGTTTTTCTATCTTTCAGCTCCTTCGCACTCACCAGGGCATGGTTGAGAAGATTGCCTACGGGAGTCGGAGGATTCTTGAGATGAGGGACCTGCTCCAGCGCAGCGAGGCCCTTCAGGCGAAGGCTAAAGAGGAAAGCGAACGACATCATACGGAGGTGACGCGCTGAAGGGCTCTCGTCGAAAAGCTCGATCTGAGGATTAAGGGTATGGACTTGAGCCTTGACGAGGCTAACAAGAAGGCAGAGGAGGCCAGTAAGAAGGCTGAGGACGCTGCTGAGGTGAACTCGGACTATTGGCTCGATGGGTTCGACGCCTGCAGGCAGCTGGTTGGCACCCTTGATCCTTCATTTGACCTTAGCCGCCTTGTTCCTGAGTCTGTTGATCCCCTGACAGGCGAAGAGGACGTCGATCCCTCAGCTGCTGGATGTGTTTGATTGTTGGTGATTTTAGGACTTTATCTTGTTTTGTTGTCACTTTCGAACTTGTTGTCGTTTTGTGATTGTGGACCTTTGGCCTTTTGTATTCACGAATTATGTACCACTTTGATTTAGTCCTTCGTCTTTAAGAACTGGGTAGTCCCAATTCCGACCTTGGGTCCTCCTTCACTAGTTTCATAGATCACTCTATCGAATGACTAGCGTTGGGAAACTACGACCAAGGGCTAGTAGCAGGGGCAATAGTTCTCTACTGCAACCCCTTTTTTTCTTTTATTTTGATAGCGACAGTGGTTTTCCACTGCAATTCTATCAATGGAAGTAGCGGCAATGGTCGTCCATTGCAATTCTACCGTTTGTTCAATCAATGTCGAAAATCAAAACAAAATGCAACGTTTATTGAAATGGTCTGAGTACGAAGTTTTAATTTGCAAATCCTACGCTAGAAATAGGGGAAACGACTTAACATAAAAGCGACTACTGATAGTATTTGCGTAAATGTTCTGCATTCCAGGACCTTGGTATAGGCTTTCCGTCTAAGTCCTCCAACTTATAAGTGCCTTCTTTCACCGCTGTTCGGACACGGTAAGAGCCATCCCAATTTGGAGATAACTTGTTGTGCCTTTCCTGGTAGTTGAACTGAGCTTTCCTAAGGACAAGCTCTCCCGGTCGATAGTAGCGTGATCGAACACGATTGTTGTAATACTTGGCCGCCCTCTGTTGATATGCAGCCATCCTGATCCTTGCCCGCTCTTTGTGCTCCTCGATCAGATCAAGGTTACACCTCAGTCCTTCTGCATTTTTCTATATTTCAAATGCTTCGACCCTGGGACTTGGGATTCCGATCTCTACAGGTATGACCGCCTCAGATCCGAACGTCATGCTAAATGGGCTTTCTCCTGTGGCAGTCCGAGGAGTCGTACGATAAGCCCACAACACTTCTGGAAGAATATCAGCCCATAAACCCTTAGCCTCATCAAGTCTCGTTTTCAAGGCTTGCAAGATAGTCCTGTTAGTGACCTCTGCCTGGCCGTTGGACTGAGGGTATGTTACCGAGGTTGTCCTGAGGTCTATAGACAAACTTTTGCAAAACTCTCGGAAATGCTGGTTGTCAAACTGCTTTTCATTGTCGGTGATGAGTGCTTTTGGGACTCCAAAACGACACACAATGGACTTCCACATGAAACCTCGGATCTGCTTCTCAGTGATATGAGCCAAAGATTCTGCTTCGACCCATTTTGTGAAATAGTCAATGCGTACGATCAGGAACTTTCTTTGCCCAGTGGCCTGTGGAAAAGGTCCCAAAATGTCCATCCCCCATATTGAAAATGGCCAAGGGGTGAAGACCGAGGACATGGGAACAGCTGGAGAATGGAGGATGTTCGCATGCCTTTGACATTTTTCGCATCTCTTGACAAAGTTCATAGCGTCTTCTCTTAGGGTAGGCCAGTAATACCCTTGTCTGATGATGACTTGGGCTAAAGACCTGCCCCCCAAGTGATTGCCGCAGACTCCTTCGTGAACCTCTCTTAATGCATAATCAGCCTCATCAGGCCTAAGGCATCTAAGGTACGGCATGCTGTATGACCTCTTGTATAAGTGGTGTCCTATGATCGAATACCGGGCTGAGCGTTGAATGATTTTCTTCGCCTCTCGCTGGTCATCAGGCAACTTTCCATCTTTGATGTATTCCACAATATGATCAACCCAACTGAGTCCTTGGACTAGACTCATCACTTGCTCTTCCTCTATGCTGCGATGAAGAAGGACTTCCCCTGGCACGGTTTTGATGAGCTCGTGATAAGGCGACGTCGCGAGCTTAGACAACGCGTCGGCCTTGGTGTTTTCTTCCCTTGCAACTTGCTGAACACCACAATATTCAAATAAAGAGACCAAGTCTTTCACCTTAGTTTGGTACCTGATCATCATGGGGTCCTTTGCCTCATAGTCTCCACGACTTTGACATACGACTAATTGTGAGTCACTATGGCATTGAACACGTCGGGCGCCCAGCTCCAGCCCCATCTTTAGTCCGGTTATAAGAGCCTCATATTCAGCCTCATTGTTTGAGGCCTTAAATTCGAACCTTAGCGCATAATAAAAAACATCACGATCCGGGCTGGTTAGGGTCAATCCAGCTCCACTTCCATTTTGATTTGATGATCCATCCACATACAAGGTCCAACAACTTTCCATGGGCTCTTCGATGTTTGGCACCACATCGCTTGTTGGAGGTGTATGCTCGTCTCCTGTAATACACTCTACCACAAAATCCGCCAAGGTCTGGGCCTTAATAGCCGTCCTTGGTCGAAACTGAACATCAAATTCGCTAAGCTCAACGCACCACTTCACCAGCCTCCCAGAGGCTTCCGGCTTCTGTAGAATTTGTTTTAATGGTTGGTCTGTGAGTACAATCACCACATGTGCTTGGAAATATGGTCTCAACTTACGAGCTGAGATAACCAAGGCCAATGCCAGCTTTTCAATCTTAAGATAGCGAAGTTCCGCGCCTCCTAGGACTCGACTCACATAATAAATCGGCAGTTGGACTCCATCTTCTTCTCGGATTAGCACCGAGCTTACAGCCGCATCCGACACTCCCAGGTATAAGTATAACACCTCTCCTTGTTGTGGCTTCATCAAAAGTGGTGGAGAACCCAAGTAAGATTTTAGATCCTCGAATGCTCTCTGACAGTCTTCTGTCCAAGCAAACATATTTGCCTTCCTTAACACTTTGAAAAATGGTAGGCTCTTTTCTGCAGATTTTGACAAGAAACGACTAAGTGCGGCTAGTCTCCCGGTGAGCCTCTGAACTTCTTTCACTGACTTAGGAGGATTCATATCCAACAACGCTTTGATTTTCTCGGGGTTCGCCTCGATTCCTCGTTGGGTAACCATGTATCCCAGAAACTTTCCCGAGGTCACCCCAAAAGCACACTTGTTGGGATTGAGCTTCATCTTGTAATGCTTCAATACTGCAAAGGTCTCCTCCAAGTTAGCTATGTGGTCCTCCGTACGTGGGCTCTTTGCTAGCATGTCGTCAACGTACACTTCAATGTTTCTCCCAATCTGGTTTTTAAAGATCTTGTTCACTAGCCTCTGGTATGTTTCCCCCGCGTTCTTCAGATGGAAGGGCATGACCTTGTAGCAATATAGGCCTCGGTCAGTGACAAAAGAAGTTTTGGCTTCGTCCCCTGGGTGCATCCTTATCTGATGATACCCCTGAAATGCGTCCATGAAGCTGAGGATTTCACATCCGGCGGTGGCGTCTACCAATTGGTCTATCCTCGGTAGGGGAAAGCTATCCTTGGGACACGCCTTATTTAGACTTGTAAAGTCTATGCACATCCTCCAATTGCCACTCGTTTTCAAAACCAAGACAACGTTGGACAACCACTCGGGATAATCTACCTCCCTTATGTAATCAGCATCTAAGAGCTTGTCCACCTCTCCATTGATTGCTTGGATCCTATCCGGAGCAAAACCCCTTTTCTTCTGTTGAACTGGCTTAAAGCTAGGGTCCATATTTAGTCGGTGGACTATGACCTCGGGGTCAATTCCCGGCATGTCAGATGGACTCCAAGCAAACACTTCGGCATTTTCTCTCAAGAATCGGACAAGCTTTGTCTTAAGGTCATCGGGTAATGAGGACCCTATTCGCACAACTTTCTCATTGTCCCCTTCATAAAGCTCAATTGAGACTAAGGTCTCTACTGGTTCTCCTGTTTTCTTAATTTCATCCTCTGGATCTAAGCTCTCTATGGTCAGAGCCTCCGAGCTCTTTCTTTTACCTTTGAGTGAGGCTACATAACATTGCCTAGCCACCTCTTGGTCTCCACGAACTTTCCCGATGCCATTCTCAGTCGGGAACTTCATAAGCATGTGATATGTAGAGACTATGACCTTCATTTTGTTCAACCCTGGTCGACCAAGGATGACGTTATAACTGGAGGGGACCTTCACAACTAAGAAATCCATCATGACCGTGGTCTGCTGGGGTGAGTCCCCTGCAGTTAACGGGAGAGTTATAATTCCCTCCGGCTCTACGGTTTCACCTGTGAACCCCATGAGTGGTGTTTTGACTGGCCTTAGTCGTTCACGACCAATTTTCATCTTCTCAAATGCATCATAGAATATGATATCAGCCGAGATGCCACTATCCACCAACACCTTTTTGACCCCGTAATTTCCGATCGTAAGTGTAACGACCATGGGATCATCATGAGGAGTTAGAATGTTACCCATGTCTTCCCCTGTAAAGGTTATTGATGTCTCCCTATGAGCCCTTTTCTCTTGCGGCTCACTTGTTCGAGGTTGCCTTGCATATGCTTTGCGAGCAGAATTGCTTTCTCCGCCGGATGGTCCTCCGACGATGACAGCTATGACCCCAGCAACTTGATTGTTCTCCCTCCTCGAACTTTGGGCCCTAGGATTACCCCTCCTAGGACTGCGACTTCGATCCTTTGAGCGTCTTCGCCGAGGTTGAGGGCTGATTTTGTCTTTTCCCACACATTTCTTAAGGTATCCTCTGCTTATCAAGTCCTCAATCTAGTTTTTCAGGGTTTCACAGTCCTCGGTATCGTGACCGTGGTCTCTGTGAAAACGACAATACTTATCCCGACTTCTTTTATTTGCTGGGGTTCTCATCTTGGTTGGCCACCTGATATAGTCCTTATCTTGAATATACATCAAGATTTCATCCTTTGTAGCACGCAAAGAGAGTATACCTTTCAAACCTCGGGTGGTTGAACCGATCCTTCGATGAGCTGGTCTTGACAGACAACCTATCCCATACTTTTTTCCTCTTTCCGCCATTATCATCACCAGGGTCCCTTGTCCTCTTTCAGTCAGAGGTCTCACGCTCATCCTCTGCTCTGGACATCTCCACAGCGTTGATGTACTTTTCAGCCCTACTGAAGAGTTCAGGGAGGGATAGCGGTGGTCTTTTCGCCAAAGAGAAAGCAAACCTTGAAGACTTTCGAACCCCATTCATGAGTGCGGCTAAGGCCACAGACTGGTCCAAGTCCTCAATCTCTAGTGCCTCTCCATTGAAGGGTTGGATAAACTCCCTTAGCGTCTCATTCGACCTCTGACGAACGCCCATAAGATGGGCTGAAGCTTTCTTGTACCGTTTGCTGCTAACAAATTGGTTGAGGAACTCTTGTGCCAATTGTTTGAAAGTATAGATAGAGGCCGCTGGCAGCGAAGAGAACCAAACCCTGGCACTTTTTCTTAGCGTGGCCGAGAATGCTCGACATTTGATGGCGTCGGTCTCCCCATGAAGCATCATGAGAGCTTGGAAATTCTCAAGGTGGTCACGGGGGTCCGATGTTCCATCGTAATTCTCCATCTGAGGCATCTTGAAGCTAGAGGGGATTTCCTCTTTCATGATGCTATCAACATAAGGGGATTCGGTGGGTGAAAAAATATCCGACGCCGGCTTTCTGACCTCTTTCCACACCACTCCGAGCCTTTCATTCATCTCCTCAAACTTTTGCTTAAGGTTGCCATCCTCATGTGTGAAATTTCCTCTCTCGAGGTCTCTTTTGGATCTGACCTCGGTTTCATCATTGGGGGCTTTAGAACCTTCGCCATGGCTAGTTTCTCGATTCTTTTGACCTTGGGATGCTTCTTTTTCCATCATACCCTTCATCAGGGTCTTCAGTTCAAGGAGTTCTTCTTCGACCCTCTGCAGTCGTTCGGCCTCTGTCTCCGAGGCCGCCGGACCTTGTGAACTTTGGCCTTGGCTAGGGTTAGCCTCAGAGTTTGATTGGCTTTCTTCGGGTTGATCATGTCGTGAAATGCCTCGCGTCCCTCGACTGGTTTCACCTCTCTTCCGTATCACCATGAATCCTCTTCCTACGTCGTAGGTCCCCACAGACGGCGCCAATTGATGATACAAGAATTACCTGACGTTAGTCAGAAGACACGTGGCGACGATCGATGCTCCGACGTCCTCATGAAGTCGTCTCCTTTGCTCCGATGCCTGCAAAACAGAACCCCGGGGTTGTCCCCAGGGGTAGACCCTCCGATGCCTAAGTTAGAATAGGTGTTAGGTTTTTCAGATGGTGGCTGTAAATTTCGTAGAGAAGAGAATATCCTTTACCTTGACCTAGGCCATCCTTTTATAGAGGTAGGATGACCTAGGTCTTCCCTATGCAGACGGAGGACTTCCCAGCCTATTGACTTAGTGGGCTATGGTCCACCAGTTGGGCCATATTTAGACATTGGACCTAAAGTGAGACTTCTCAGGCATTTGGGCCTAAGATGAGACTCCTCGGGTCCTTATGCCTATCTTGAGGTTGGGCTTCAACCTTGACCTTAGACAATAACGGTCTCTGGAGTACACGTGTCTTTATTCTCCCGAGCCACGTGTCGCCTAATAAATGTATATTTTTTCCCCATATCAATATTATACTCCAATCAAAGGTTTCGGCATCGATATCGAAGAAAGCAGTTTCTCACGTCCTACCACCCTAATTAGTAATTTATTAATAAATGAGGTCCCATTTCATTAATGGGCTCTGGGCATCGCCCAACTTGCCTTGGCCTAGGGTCGGGCCTACTTTGCGGTTACTTTTTAAAAGTACAGATAATGATATATTTTTTTTGAAATATTTAAAAGTTCAAAAATATAAACTTCTATAATTTTTTTTTTTTAAAAATATTCATAATATTTTTAATTAAATGTCGGTGATGGGCGCAGGGTATTGTTTGTACTCTTCATCAGTAACGTAGTGAGGCCGCGGAAGTTCGCTTTACATAGAATATAAAAATTGGCGAAGGGAACCAAGAGGCCATGCTTTGACTTTTCTCTCTCCTCTTCAAATACCCACCATTTTTAAATCTCTCTCTCTATACACTCTACTCCTACTCTACTCTCTCTCTCTCTCTCTCTCTCTCCCTACAGTCTGGCATCTCGATGGCGTCGCCTCAGGTGCAGCACCCCGACTCGGAGCTCGACCGATCCCTAACCACTCTTGACAACTTCCTCGCCCTCCTCGGCTTCCGCCAGTGCAGCTGCCTCAGGGCCACGGTCTCCTGGGCCGCCTTTTCTCTGCTCGCCGTCGCCCTGCCCCTCTTCGCGCTCGAGCTGCTGAGGTGCACCGGCGGCTGCGACAAGTTCGAAATCCAGACTTTCGAGCTCGACATCCTCGTTTCCCGGGCGGTCACCGCCGCCATTTCACTCCTCTGCGTCTCCCGGAATCTGAGCAAGCACGGGATACGCAAGGCCCTCTTCGTCAATCGTTGCCACGGCCACGTCACTCAGTTCCGCAAACAGTATCTTCACAAGATCCGTGTAAGAATTTTTTATTAGGATACGCAAATACTCAGTGCGATTACTTCGTCGGAAATAAATTGGATCCGTTGTCGAATTTCTAAAGGCTGTTATTAATTCGAGCCAGTTTCTTTCTTTTTTTCTTTTATTTTATTTTGCGTGTATGGATGCAAGAACACTTTTTATTAGGATACGCAAACACACAGTGCGATTACTTCGTCCGAAATAAATTACTGGATCTGCTGTCGAATTTCTAAGGCTGTTATCGAATAAATTCGAGCCAGTTTCTTTCTTTCTTTTTTTTTTTTATTTTTTATTTTTTATTTTGCGTGTATGGATGCAAGAATTTATTGTGGTGTTTTGCTGGGCAAAGTTATTAACAAAGTTTTAACTCTTGATAGAGAAAGATGTGCTTATATGTTTAATTTACGTAGCATAAGGAGGAAATTTATTAATGATGTTGATCATGATTTCTGGTATTAGATCACAGTGATTATTATTAGTCTAGTTTGGTGCACCACATAGAAAAGAGTTTCATTCATACAGGATTGCTACATTTCTGGAGACCCGTTTTATCTGAATAGTTTTCCTGCGATATCTGCTTGAATGTTTAGTTTCATTCGTCCTAAATGATGCTCAGGTTTTTTACTGCTTGCTGGCTTCATGGTTCGGGGTTTGCTTTTTATTGAAGGCAGCACGTGAGGTTACTCGGTTGGTTTATATGCATCATGGTCCTTTGTGGTTGTCCGTCACCTTGTTTTTCGTTTGTCTGTTGTCATGGTCTTATTCAACACTCGTCTTTCTATCCGGATGTGCTTTGTTTCATTTGGTCGGAAATTTGCAAATAATACACTTTGAGAATTACGGGAAGCTTCTTGAGAGGGATTTGGATGTTTCGGCTTATATAGAGGAGCATATGAATCTATCCTATGACTTGTCAAAAATAAGTCACAGATTCAGGATATTCCTTCTGCTGGAGTTCTTAGTCATCACAGCTAGTCAGTTTATGTCTTTACTGCAGACTACAGAGAATCAGGGTATCATCAACTTCATCAACGGAGGTGATTTTGCGGTAAGTATCCCTTTTGCTTTGAACAGAATAGTGCAGTACCACAATTCTATAGGTATTGGAAATCGATATTGTTATTAAGTTCGTCGAACTTAAATTTCCTGGACTTATTGATGTTGCTATACCGATGTTGAATGCTCTTAGATTACTAATAAATGTATGATTGTCAATAGATTACTAATAATCTGCCTGTTTTCAATGAATTTGATGGAATTTGAAATATCAGATATCTTGTAGCTTACAGGATCTGGGGCCTACTAATTGTTTAACTTGTCAAGATCCTTGTGTATGCATGACTAGTTTCCAGGAATTGTTATTTTAATTAAGTAATGTCGCCCTTTCACTTCATCTGCTATTTCATTGTCATCAGGTGCTATCGATCGTTCAATTAGTGGGAATAGTTCTCTGTCTTAATGTGGCGGCAAAGATATCACATAGAGCCCAGAGTCTTGGTTCAATTGCTAGTAGATGGCATGCTTTGGTTACTTGCAATTCTAATGAGGATTTGCGATCTGCAGTTGTTGAAAATTCTGGAAATTCTGAATTCTGCACGACTGCAGCTTCATTATCTGTAAATTATTCAGAGAGTGATTTGGAGTCAGCTGATTACATGCCTCTGCCGGCAAATGTGCAGCCAACCTCTTCTACATCATATAATAGGAGGCAAGCCTTTGGTATGATAAAATTTTATCAATTGCATGATTTATAATGTTACTATGGTCCAATCTCAGTTTCATGTATATAGTTTGATAAAATAAAAATTCTACTCATTTACTAGTGTATTCCCCAAAGTCCATATGAACCTATAGATTTTACCCATTCAACTTACAAATGAAAAGAGGGTGTAACATTATATATTTTGGAAGAATATCATACGTATGCTAATAAATACTGTCGCAAAACAATGCACAATAATCCTTGAATGTTATCGGTAACTATAGTATTTTAAGTTCAATAGTGTTTTCAGTTTTCACTACAGTTTTAATGATTTGGTGTACTTTATCCATAAGTTGATGCATCAGCCAATCTGTACCAAATTAGATCAGAAAGATTCGCATTAAGGCTAACTTTTTAATCTAGACTTAAAATGGTAGGGGAAGAATGCTTGCTGCAACATTTTGAGGCTCAGCTGTTTTCCTCTTGCGTTTTAGCACCAGATCTTTATTTTTTTTTGCTCAGTATCTTTTATCAATCGCAAATGCTTGAGTTGCTACTTAACTATATGGCCACTACATGTTAAATTAACAAATCGAAGGCAATTCAACGATTTTAACATGTTATCTATCTATAATTGATACAGAAATGATCTAGGCTTTGCTTTCATTATATATGTATATGTATATATACTTTTTTACATTATTTTTTTTTTCACTGTCTTATCTTACATCACATCATGTTGTATTATGTTTTATTTTATTTTCCTCTTATCATGTATTTTAACTAGATTCTCATTGTGCTACACTTCATTTTGTAGTTGCGTATGTGCAGTCGAATACTGGTGGATTCACAATCTTTGGATGGGTAATTGATCGGATACTCATTAATACAATCTTCTTTACTGAGCTATCGCTTGTTTTCTTTGTTCTGGGGAAGACTGTCACAATCACTGTCAGATAAGTACTACGAACAAGTTTTCACCTGCTGCAGTAATCCCATCCTAAAATCGTGCCATTTATGATTCAGTAATTTTATCTTTACATTCTCGCCTTCATTTTTGATAGCACATACTTTATATACTGAGGAAAGAAGATTTTGGTCCATGCAAGAATCAGAAAAAATTTAGGGTTAAAAGCCATTAAATCAATTTTCACAAAGTTGAACTAATTATCTTCACTGCTACAGCTGCAGAAATTATTTGTGTGCAGAAATGATTTGTGTTGTAGAGATGGTTGTATGGCTGTTGTTTTTCTTTGTATTTTTGCTGGAGCTGGTAAAGGTAAAGATGTTTCTAGTCATGTATTTATTTTTTTATTTACCCCATGCCATTCTGTAGCCAAGTAAAACTCAAATATTTAAGCGTTTAAGAGAAGCCAAAATTGATACTATGCTTGGAGCCTAGATTCGAAAATTGTTTTGTCATCTACACATAATTTTTATATCTATGATGTGAAATGGTATAGTTTTGATGTTCCTCAAATGTTGACAGTGCCACTCCGTGAATTACTACTGATTTTTGTTAATTACTTTGTGTTAAGAGTACATTACTCGTGTATGACAGAATCTAATTTTGTTAAAAAAAAATAGAATGGCCTAACGATTAGGCCTGCCCAACAGTAGTGAATATATCCTTCAAACTTGAGTCGGGTTACTCTTTTAATAATGTTTATCGTAATTATTTTCTTTTCTTCTTTTAACTAGACCAGACATCAAGGGTCAATTTTGTATCTCTATGTGTTATATTATAAGAAATGCTAATATAATTATTTAATGGTATTTTATAGGAAAATCCTCAATCCTAAAATTACTTTTGTGATTAGTTTGTTGGTATATGGGTCCTAGAGACATTCTTTTCGAGGACATATATACATGATTACATTAGTATTGTATTAGATTATAATTATGGTAGTGCAATTAATTAAACAATTATTTGATTGTTTGTAATTTATTAATTAATGTCTCCCTTGAGTTAATACGGTCATTAACAGAGTGAGATGTTAATTGATAATGTATAACTTTCAAATCGATAATCATTAAAAAAGGATATTAATGATTCGTGATAGATTGACATGTGGTTTGCATCATATTCTTAACGAATATAGTATGTCTCACTACTATGAATAATTGTTATTCGTGATGAACACATGGATATTTTGGAGAGTATTGGTATATCTTACCGATAAACTATTTGTTTATTTGTCTATGGGAGTGCAGTGTGTAGAATGGTGTAATAGTCTTTTGACTTGAGGTCATTACACAATTCATGTATAGAGTGATTTAGTTAGACCTAGTCCAATGCTTACGCTCCATATGGGGTAGATACGGACTTGTGTTGGGTTAATCACGGTATATGGAATTTGTAGTTGAGCCAAGATTATGATTCATTCCTCGAATATAGTTTTGAGAGAACTCTCATTTTCTCTATACTGGGTTGATAAAGTCATTGGTCAATACACGTGATTATATTTGAAATGATGTTCAAATATAATTGATTAAAGTCAACCAGTAAGATGAGATAAAATGATTAAGTCGTTTGGATAAACACACGCTCGAGTCCTTGGAGTGGTTCATGAATGAATTGACCGTATCACCATTGAGTTCTACACTAAAAGTTTGTTTGTTTTGTCCATTTAAACATACTTCATAATTTGAGTTCGTTATTCAACGCAATCTAGGAGTTTCTTAAGGATCATGAATTAGTTTTATGCCTATGAATGCCTATAAGGTCAAACAATATGCAATCAGTTTTTTGACTAAAAGTGAATCGGGAGTGTTAGATATTCAATTATTGGAATATTTAGTTATGAATTAAGTTAAACTGGATTTCTACTTAATTAAATTATCAATTGGATTAGGTCCAATTACCTATTGGGCCATATAATTAGGTTTGACCTAACTACAAATATCTCATTATCTCTTCACCGTCATTGATTGATGTCTTGATAAACATTTGACAGATCACAAATCTTAGAGATTGAGAGATCAACATCAAAAGATAAAACACTCTCTAGCTTTCTGGATTGAGGATTCCTAGCTTCTTTACCGAAAGGTATTCGTTGGCGTTGGATCGTGCACCGAAAAACTGGATTGCGTGGATACCATAGTCAAGGGCAGAGACGAACAATTGTAATTCACGCGACCTAGGGTAATATCGAATAGCTATAATTGGATCTTCATTGTTGGTAAGAAACTTTCTAAAATTTCGCTGCGCATGCGCTAGGTTCGTACTTCTAAAATCCAACATCGTAGACAAATTCTTTTCAGTCTACTTCCTAGTCAAAGAGTAAGGCCAAAATAATTGGTCCTCTCTAAAGTTAAAAATACGATTTTGTCCTAATACCTATATTCTCAATGTTCTCAAAATCAGACCGGACCGGTCAGTTCAACCGATTAGACCGAAAATCAGCCTGTATTCTGGTTCGGTTTGCTCCATTAAAACCGACATCCATACCATTAAACCGTTCCAAAACCGTCCAAACCGGAAGAACTGGGACCGGTTTCACGGGTTAAACGGTTTCAACACTTGAATGTGGAAGCTTGTGATTGTGCATCCCAAAATGATCAATTAAATAGCAGAACTCCTTTTCTTGTCATTTCGATGTGGGATGTGTCACCAAGTGTTGATGGGCCTAGTTTATTAAATATTTGACACTATTAAATGGGCCTTAGATACATATCCCTTGGGTTGGGCTCATAGAATGAAATTTATGTGGACCCCAATGGTGACCAACATTTAATCGACTTACAGCCAATGGTGACCAGAAGTGTGACTCATAGTTGCATTACGTATGTGACTCGTAACTAAGTACACCCTCCTTGGCTGCGTTCACTCGGTTCTCTAAATTAACCAAAGTGTTTCTCGTAACTAAGTTGTAATATTCAAAAATTAAAAATTTATATATAACCAACCTACTATTAGTTGCTATTTAAATAAAAAAATATATATTTAATTTATTTCAGTAAAATTAAAAATACATATTTAAATAAAAAATATATATTTTAATATAATGGACATGTATAAGTTATTATTAGTTAGTTTAAGTATTTGAATGTTCTAAATTATCTTAATATTTAATTAACAAAGCTTTTATATATAAATTATATTATATAAATTATTATATATATTTAAAAATATTGACAAATTAAATAACGGTCCAACCGGTTCAACCACTGATCGGACCAGTGAACCATTGAACCAGTAGTTTGACTGGTTCAATGACCGGTCTGGTTTTGACAACCTTATATATTTTGAATAAGGGTACATGTTTTTGTTCACATAAGTACAATTGTCTTTCAAAAGTGCTTGTAAATTCCATGCAGTACCTATTTTCTTTATGTTAGTACCTGAAATTATTTTCAGAGTACTGGTTTTCTTAAGATGGTATTAGAGTCTAAGTTTTATTAAGAACTCGTAGATGAATTTATTATATGGTAGTTCAATTTTGGTGAGGAATATTTAAAAAATGGATACTGAAAATTGTCCAAAATGTTACACTATAATATACATCTTCAATTTTTGAAGATGTACGACCAATAACACCAAGAATATGTTAATTCATTGGGATAAATAGATATATTCAACAAGCATTGACAAGAGTGCATAGAATAATCCCAACACTGACAAAACAAAAGAAGTATCATATGGATAACTTATGGGTAAACTAATTTTTACAAACAAATTTATGAGATTATCAATAGAGTTCATTAAATCAAATATAGTGATGAGTTATAATATTTCAATCTGATAATTGTTTCAGGCTTTTCTAAGTACTCCGAAGACATTCGCGAAATATAGAAGACGATACAAAATCTTTTGCTCAAGGCTGGATCAACATCGGTTAATTAGAAAGAAAAACAAGAAAGAAAATTTCCATAGTTTGAAAAAGTAGTCTGGTTATACAAGTTCTTCTCCAGTCTCTGGGAAAAGGAAAAAGAAAAAGAAATCGAGCATCAGGAACCAATTTCAGACTGTTCAAGCCAACCCGCTGACTTCCTAGCTTGCATCGGTGCCTCCACTTCCCAGTGGCGCATTTTCCAGCCAGACGACATCCCTCTCCGACTCCGTACGCTTATACAGATGGATCAGCTTGGTTACCCATTTTTCAGATTTGGGTAGTCATTTTGATTTTGAGAGTACTGGTTCGCCTAAGATGGTATTAGAGTCTAGGTTTTATGTTGTAACACAAATTGTTATTTTTATCAGAGTTAAATCAAAGGATTCAATCCCCGGGTCGTTATTCAAGGAAGGTTAGTCGGATTATTCGTACGGATATTCAATCACACTAAAGAGAAAATAAATTCTTAAACACTCTAATTCAATGATGTAGGTTTTCAATTATAAGCTAAAGATTCGCAAACAACGCAAATAAACAATTACTAATGACTTAAAACGAGTTTCTTCTACGTACGAGGCTAGGGAATCGGGGATGATTATCCTCAAACCAAATGCACACATCAAGCAAAGATTGTTCGGCTAGATGATTTGATCAACCTACACGTCTAGAGATTAATCCTTAATAACTTTTCGTAACAAGAGGGAAAACATAGACGGCAAATCAATCCAATCAAACAACACGTAGGCAATACAATTACAAACAAGCCTACTCTAATCGAGCCTAAATTGACCAACTCCTCCCCTTTCGGTTCTACAAGTCGATTAAATAGATCAAGATGGTGATCAAGCATCTAACCCTAGGTATAATTCAACTCGAATAGATTGAACAAAAATCACGAGCAAGATAGTACACAAATATGAGTAATCATCCCCTATCCCTAGCTTAAGGATTTAGCTACTCATGCCAAGATGAACACAAAGCATTGTATAAAGTAAATATTCCAAACTCATAATCAAAATGAGAAGAAAACTTACGATAAATGAAATAATTTTGGGTGTCACTACAAAAAATCTCAAAATAAGCAAAGATAAGAGAAACAAGTTTTTCGTCTCCCTAGAACAAGAGAAAACAAAGTCTGAAGAAGAATCAATAAACCATATGCTCGATCCTACTTAAACGCGGACGGTTTCGACATTCAAACGATCCAGCGCCGCGGCGCGACGTGATGATGTGGCAGGCGTGAAGCAAATCGCGGTCTTCAATCACGGCGTGAAGGAGTTGAACTGCCGCGGCGCTAGGCTTGCCACGTCGTGGCATAGCTGGAGAGTCAGGGTCTCTGTCCATCCGTTAGGAGTCTCACGGCGTGAGAGATGGAAGTGGCGCGGCGCTTGAGGCCGCCGCGGCATGGCTCACAACGTGGGAGAAGGGAGGTGTCGCGGCGTGGAGACTGAAAGGGACCATCTGAAGGTCCATTAAGGCTTCGCGGGAATCGTCGCGGCGTGAAGGGAAATGAAGTGCCGCAGCGTGGGACGATTCGCGGTGTGTCAACAGGACTACTCGTGCACTTGTAAAGCCGAGACATGTACTTTGTATATTCGAGACAACTCGACTGTCAATGATCCAAACCTGCACACCTCTAAGAATAAGAAAACACCGGAAATAGAGAAAAACAACAAAAAATACGAAAACAATGAAATAACGACAACTACACGAAATGAACGACTCGAGGACCGAAAATCCTATCAAAAGACCTAAACCGGGGGCTAAAAACCTATAAACCAATAAGCAAAAAGGTAACAAAAATAGGATAAACAACTCCCCCACACTAAAACCTTTGTTCGTCCCAAACAAAAAGAAAGGAAAAGAAAAGAAAAACAAACAAACGAGCAAGGAAAACGGTTCAAGCAAGACTAATCTCAAACTAATCAATCAAGTCAAGAAGAATTCAAATGATCACAAGAGCACACCTCAACTATTAACTTGGCTATTTTGAAGGACACAAACTCTCGAGTACAAAAGTATATCATATGTGCCTCACTGAATTTCTTTCTCAAATATCAGCTGGGTACACTCAAATTAGTCATCAGTCGAATCAATCATAAATTTGCCTATCGTCTAACTTTTACTCTAAAACAATCAAATTCGTGAAACAGTGAATCAAGAGGACTTTAAGGGATGTAACGTAGGCTCTTTGGATCGGGTAGGATAAATATAGGCTAACTGGCTAAAATAAAAAAAAAAAATCAAATCAACTCAATCAGATAACCATAATCATGAACTCTTCCAGTTGCTGACACCAACCGGTTCCTCCACTACTCCAAAACCAACATACTTCCCAAATTATTCACCATTTCTCCTTTTTTTTGTGAGAACCTTTGGACATTTTACGTAATCCATTCGGTTTCTCTCTTTTTCTCTCTTTTTTTTTGTGTTAGAACCTTTGGACATTTTATGCAATCCATTCGATTTTTTTTTTATCTATATATATATACAAACACGAATCACCTCCAATTCTACACCTCCAATTCTAAACCCGCAATTCCACAATATCATCGTCACGAGGTTATAAAAGAAAGAAAATCAATAAGGCTCAAAGGGGGTGACTAGCGAAATTATTTTCAGAAAAAGAAAATGAAAAGGAAATAAAAAAATGCCTCAATCATATTCACGTTCATAAATGCAATTATTTCATTTCTAAGTAGATTCAGTGCAAATTCTAATTGACAACGATTCTGACCAATAACTCACAAGAAAAGAAACGAATGTGGCTCAAACATCACAAGGTGAAATAAATGTCAACAAAACAACCAAGCCAATTAATCAAGATATGCAACTCGTTCTCATCATCACAACTTCTTAACTCAATCAATCAATCATTAACCATTCTTACAATATACCAAAGTCCAAGCTCACAAAGACACAACAAATAATCCTAAAAAACTATACCGAACTACCAAGCAAGAGAAAAGAAATAAAAGCAATCCTAAAAAGAAAAACTAGACCTGGTCAACCACATAGTCACGTAAGCACGTAAAACTCCCCCACACTTAAAATTAGACAATGTCCCCATTGTCGATTCGCGGTGAAGGAGAGTTAAACCACATAATTAACCAACAAGCAAAGAAGCTGTACAAAATAAAAGAGGAAGAGAAAGAAAAATGTACAAAGCACAATGACAAGTCACTGTGTGTCCGGGTGTGGCGGCGGAGGTAAGGAAGGCTGACCGGAACCCGAGCTCCATCAGGTTTCCCACTGTTGAAACTGATCGTCCCATTGTTTCCATTTGGCGTACTGCTTTGCTTCCCAACTGTCCCAACGGGCCTCATGCTTCTCATGCTGCTCCTTCCACTGGTCCCAACGTTTATCATTCTCAGTAATGTAGGCCTCCACCCGCGCATTGTGTGAGCTAACCTCTGTCTGGATGGCCCGCATATACTCATCCTGACGCTTCTGATACTCCATGAACCGCGTAGGCACCTGCTGGGGTAAAGTGTCTGGGCTGCCGTGGGGGGATGTAGGTCCATGATACTTTGTCTGGTCGGGCTGTTCCTCATCTCCTGAGGCATGCTCGGTAGGCTCTTCTGTTGCCTGTTGAGACGATTCTCCAACAGTCTGTTGTGACGAGCCCGCAGCTGCAGCTTTCTTCAACTCATCCTCATAAGCTTTATAGCACTTCCGTTCTGAATAATGCTTGAGCTTGCGGTCACCAGTTACGAGACCGGCCAACTGGAGGTCGTTCCAACCAATTCGCACTGCGGCGGTGCTCGGTTCACTATCATGAGGAACTTTGAAATGGTCAACAATGTTCCTCACAACATGCCCCAAATGTGGGATGACTTTTCACCTTGTTTCTCGTGTCCCAGAGGGCCTGTTTGAGGAAGGATAAAAGGCACACGGGTTCGCCTTGGCACATCGCTCCTAGGATAAATAGCTCTTGCTCTCTCACCTTGTTCCAATCTGTTTTTCCGAAAATGTTGCACGTGAGGAACTTGTGCACGATTGCAATGGGCACCTCTTTAATCAAACATGCCGACGGGCCGCATTTGTTAAAGGATTTGCAAGGAGATAAAACAGCCCACTGCTTATGGACGTCAAATTTCTCGGGCTATTGACGTGCACCCGTGGTCTTCAAGTGGAGAATATCGCAAAGGACCTTATCGGTGATCTTGAGCTCTTTTCCTCGTAAACGGCACGTGAGGTGTTTCATAATTTCGTGTGTCTCCAACGTGCTAAAGAACTCGATGGTAAGGCCTTTGAAGGAGGTCAAATTCGCGTCTGCGTACTCTTCCAGATTAAGGGCCTTTAGATATTTTCTGACGTCGTCGACTATGCCCAGGCTTTGTAACACCTCCCAGTCTAGCACTCGAGAGCACGAGAATGGTTTCGCGGTAAGGCGTTTGTACGTGAGCGCCTCATCTTCATTAAGAACCGTGAATGGAACGCCGTGAATTTAAGCCAAAGTCCTGGTTTCCTCCGCAGGATGTGAGCTGGAGTGGTCCGAGTCACTCGAGGATTGGGGTGGAGTTGTTATTCTCTTGCGTTTGCCCGTGTCTTTAGGAGGAGCCTTCGGTGCCGCCTTTGTTTTTCCCATATTCGGCTTTTGGATACGTTGGATAAAAACGAGTGAACAAGAACCGACTTGCTTCTTTGCTTGGTTGAGGAAATTTGTCAAACACATGATGAGCAGAAGTTTGGCTTTAAGGAGTATGGAAGAACTTCAAAAATATTATGCCCAATCATCACACCTCAAACAACTTTCTCACAGGATGAGATAACTCCCCGTACCTAATTGCGTAGAGGGTGATCGGATTTGGAAGAGTTTACCCGAAAATGGAAAATCCCGTATGCTTCCTTCAAGAGGTCTGGTCGGAGAAGACGGGTTGACTGGAGAAGACGAGTTCGCCGGAGAGATGAAGTCGCGGAAGATGAATGGACGCTGGAGGTCGCGAGGTCGGAGGTCGTGTGGTGGCCGGATGTCTGAACGTCGGACGAAGGATGAAGGTTAACGATGAGCGAGATGGTGAAATATGAAGTGTTGAGACGCGGTCTCCTTTTTATACGCTGAGAGTGCCGCGGCGCGTCAACTGCCGCGACGTGACACTTCTCCCCTACCGCGGCGTGACGACTGCCGCGGCGTGACATCCCCAAAGTCGCAACTTCTTTGTCCGCCCGTTAGATGTGCCACGACTTGTGCCGCGGCGCGACGCTCAGGGTATGCCGCGGCGTGAAGACCCAAAAGGCACCTTCTGAAGGCCCGTGAGAGGCTCCACGAGATGTTCCGCGCGCGAAGTTCGGGGTATGCCGCGGCGTGAAGATTGTCGCAGCGTGGAGACCTGACACCTGCTTTTGCTCTTCGATTTTTCTACCTTTATTTTTACATAATATACAAATGGTACAAGGATGCTCGGTTTAAAGCCGGGGAGCTCGGCATACTCGCGATCAAACATACAGTGGTTCGCCGAGACCCACAGTCTCGACATGCCTATTACCGAGTTCTCCTTCAAAATACGGTTTCACTCTTTGTCCATTCACCACAAATAGTTCATTATTCGCCGGATTTCAAAGTCGAACGGCTCCAAGAGATAGAACTTCATCGATGACATAAGGTCCGCTCCACCGAGACTTGAGCTTTCCCGGAAATAGACGAAGACGGGAGTTATATAAAAGGACTTTCATGCCAGGCACAAGGTTTTCTCGAACAATGGAGGCATCGTTGAGTTTCTTGACTTTGTCCTTGTAGATCTTCGAGTTCTTGTATGCATCGTTCCTCCACTCTTCGAGTTCCGAGAGTTGCAACATCTTCTCCTTTCCAGCGGCATCCAAGTCAAAATTCACCTTCTTGATAGCCCAAAATGCTTTGTGCTCAATTTCCACCGGAAGATGGCAAGATTTTCCATAAACAACTCGGAACGGGCTCATTCCCAAGACTCCCTTGTACGCCGTCCGTTGGGCCCATAATGCATCGTCAAGCCGATTGGACCAATCCTTCCTAGACGAGTTTATCGTTTTCTCGAGTATGGTCTTTATCTGCTTGTTGCTCGTCTCTGCCTGGCCCGACGTTTGTGGATGATACGGAGTGGCCACTTTATGTGAGATGCCATATTTCTTCATGAGCTTTTCAAAAATTCGGTTGCAAAAGTGTTTGCCCCAATCACTCACAATGGCCCTTTAGAATCCAAACCTGCTCAAAATATGACCTCGCAAAAACTTGATAACCACATTAGCATCACACGTCCTTGTGGGGATAGCCTCGACCCACTTGGACACGTAATCCCCGGCAACGACGCCATTATTGTTGTAACAAAAATTGTTATTATTACTGGAGTTAAATCAAAGGATTCAATCCCCGGATCGTATCTCAAGGAAGGTCAGCCGGATTATTAGTATGGATATTCAATCACACGAAAGAAAAAATAAATTTCTAAACATTCTAATTCAATGATGTGGGTTTTCAATTATAAGCTAAAGATTCGCAAACAACGCAAATAAACAATTACTTATGACTTAAAACGAGTTTCCTCTACGTACGAGGCTAAGGAATCGGGGATGATTATCCTCAAACCAAATGCACATAACAAGCAAAAATCGTTCGGCTAGATGATTCGATCAACCTACACGTTTAGAGATTAATCCTCAATAACTTTTTGTAACAAGAAAGAAAACATAGACGGCAAATCAATCTAATCGAACAACACGTGGGCAATACAATTACGAACAAGCCTACTCTAATCGAGTCTAAATCGACCGACTCCTCCCCTTTCGGTTCTACAAGTCGATTAAATAGATCAGGATGGTGATCAAGCATCTAACCCTAGGTATAATTCAACTCGAATAGATTGAACAAAAATCACGAGCAAGATAGCACACAAATATGGGTAATCATCCCCTATCCCAAGCTTAAGGATTTGGCCACTCATGCTAAGATGAACACAAAGCATTGTATAAAGTAAATATTCCAAACTCATAATCAAAATGAGAAGAAAACTTACGATAAATAAGAGTCAAGTGTTAATCTCAAGCACAATTCAAATCCACGATGAAATAATTTTGGGTGTCACTCCCAATAATCTCAAAATAAGCAAAGATAAGAGAAACAAGTTTTTTCGTCTCCCAAGAACGAGAGAAAAACAAATTCTGAAGAAGAATCAATAAACCCTATGCTCAATCCTACTTAAACGCGGACAGTTTTGACATTCAAAAGATCTAGTGCCGCGGCGCGACGTGATGATGTGGTAGGCGTGAAGCAAATCGCGGTCTTCAATCACGACGTGATGGAGTTGAACTGCCGCGGCGCTATGCTTGCCACGGCGTGGTATAGCTGGAGAGTCAGGGTCTCTGTCCACCTGTTAGGAGTCTCATGGCGTGAGAGATGGAAGTGGCGCGGTGCTGGAGGCCGCCGCGGCGTGGCTCGCGACGTGGGAGAAGGGAAGTGTCGCGGCGCAGGAGTTATCGCGGCGTGGAGACTCAAAGGGACCATCTGAAGGTCCGTTAAGGCTTCACGGGCATCGTCGCAGCGTGAAGGGAAATGAAGTGCCGCAGCGTGGGACGATTCATGGTGTGTCAACAGGACTACTCGTGCACTTGTAAAGCCGGGACATGTGCTTTGTATATTCAAGACAACTCGACTGTCAACGATCCAAACCTGCACACCTATAAGAACAAGAAAACACCCGAAACAGAGAAAAACTACAAAAAATACGAAAACAATGAAATAACGACAACTACACGAAACGAACGACTCGAGGACCGAAAATCCTATCAAAAGACCTAAACCGTAGGCTAAAAACTTATAAACCAATAAGCAAAAAGATAACAAAAATAGGACAAACATTTTACTAAGAACTCGTAGATGAATTTATTATATGGTAGTTAAATTTTTGTGAGGAATATTTAAAAAATGGATACTGAAAATTGTCCAAAATGTTACACTATAACAGACATCTTCAACTTTTGAAGATGTACGACCAATAACACCAAGAATATGTTAATTCATTGGGATAAATGGATATATTCAACAAGCATTGACAAGAGTGCATAGAATAATCCCAACACTGACAAAACAAAAGAAGTATCATATGGATAACTTATGGGTAAACTAATTTTTACAAACAAATTTATGAGATTATCAATAGAGAGTTTATTAAATCACATATAGTGATGAGTTATAATATTTCAGTCTAATAATTATTTCAGGCTTTTCTAAGTACGCCGAAGACATTCGCAAAATATAGAAGACGATACAAAATCTTTTGCTCAAGGTTGGATCAACATCGGTTAATTAGAAAGAAAAACAAGAAAGAAAATTGCCATAGTCTGAAAAAGTAGTCTGCTTATACAAGTTCTTCTCCAGTCTCTGGGAAAAGGTAAAAGAAAAAGCAATCGAGCATCAGGAACCAATTTCAGACTGTTCAAGCCAACCCGCTGACTTCCTAGCTTGCATCGGTGCCTCCACTTCCCAAAGGCGCATTTTCCAGCCAGACGACATCCCTCTCCGACTCCGCACACTTATACAAATGGATAAGCTTGGTTACTGTAACACCCCACTTTATTTTAAAGGATTATTGAATTTATTTAATAAAAATCACAATAAATTTTTCGCAAACTTTAATTTAATTAAGAACTCAGTGGGCGCTACTCATATTTACCAAAAGCCTTTAACCAAAAATGCAAACGTATCAAATAAAGACAGCATGCACGAATAATAAATCATAAACCAAACTGGCATTCATTAAGTTCCAAATCATAAAGATAATTCACAATTCCAAGTTCAAAATGACACAGTCATAATATCTCAACATACATGAGCGGAAGCAAATGAATAAGCGATAAATAAAAGCATGACAACCACCCGTCTTGTCTCGTCACCCGCCGACTGCTTAACCTGCATCAGTTACGAGCAGGTGGGAGTGAGTACAGTTAACTATCGTACTCACACTATGCATATGAATAACATAATAAAGGTATGGTCGCAGCATGAACATAAACAATAAAATCATGTCACATCTCTAGCCACATCAATGACTGTAGTCTCATCAAAGACTCACTCATGTACATCTATGCTCATCAAAGCTAAGCCATGCCATATCAGTGAAACATGGGAGTGCGTGCCACATCAATGACACGGCCTTCTCATAGGTCTTAATGAGATTTACCTCACGGGGTAACCGTATCTTATCATACGGGGACAACCGTACCGATGGCCATCAAGCTCACATCGATAGGCTACATGTTCATTTTCATACATAGATCACACCAAGCTTTCAACACAACTTAAGTCACCCATATGCATAGAAAATTTTAGAATAACCCACCTGGATTCCGGATTGATAATAACTCAAAGCAATGGGAGTAGGTCGAGGCTGGACTCCTCGATTACCTACATTGAGTCAAGATGCTACAATCAACATCTATCTTGACTTTAAACGGAAAACACAAACCAGACCTAGTCGAACTTGTTTCGACTAAGTAGTTCGTGAAGTCCTGTGGATGTTGGAACACTAAGACTCGGCACTAAACTCGACCAAACCACATAAGGGAGATCACATAAATCCATCTAAGGATAGACCAAGTTCAACTCACAACAGAATGGAAAGCAAGTCAATCACAGATTTAACTTCAAAATCATAGTTTAAAAATTACTAGCTATTAATCACATGAAATTCATTGACCAGGCTGCCCTTCGACTTAGGCTCTGAAATTTTACACAAAATTACATCTTCCAGTAATAAGTAAAACCATAAATTTTCAGCTTTAAACCCAAAGCAAATTAATTTATAAAATTCTTACAAGAAATCAGCAAAAACGCACATGAATTCATATCTGAACCTAATGAATGAATCAGGACTTACAAATTTAACACAACAACATACAGCATGCTATTATCAATGTGTAAAAATCTCAGCCTTAAATGTTGACTGCTACTATTTTTAAAAATTCACACGAGCATCAGCAGTTTATCGAATTTAAATCAAAACTGAATTAAAATGGACTCCAAAATTTTCCATCTCTTAAACACATGATTCAACACATAAAATAGGCCTTTCTGTAAAATTTCAGAATTTTTAATGAAGTAACCAATTTATAAAAATTCAAACAACGCTTCAGCAGATTCGATAAATAAATTATTAGCCCCATCAAATCAAGTCCAAAAATTCTGAAAATTTAACACAACATATAAAAGTCACAGAGGCATGACATATTCGAATCTCAGCTCATTTCATTCAAGAATGAATTTATTAAGCATTAAACACTATTCTGATCAGAATTCACTCTATTTATCAAAAATAGCTACAGGCCTCTAAAAATTATGAAATTTTTACACGAGGCTGGCAATGAACAGATAACATATCCCTCAAAATTTCAAGTCATTTCGAACATTTTGCGATTTTTAATAATTCAAACACCAAAACAGCGACACATAAGCTCGACAATCTAACAATTAATTCATAACACGGAATTTCTCGTCCGAGGCCTTTCCATAAGGCCAAGGACTCGACATCGTTCCAATATCCACTGACTTACACGACTTTCGGGGTCTCGTTCAATTTCTCATAATTGAAGAGACACCGAACAACATGAACGACACATAAAATCACGATTTTTCACATATTCCAAATTGAACACATATATAAAATCGCAAGAGCACATCACGATAATAAAGCACATAACGAAATCAAATATGTATATATATGATTTAAACGAGACGGGATTTCGCCTATGTACCATCCTCAGGAATACTCGGAAAATAGAACGAAAGACGAACGGGGATGACGGGCTCGACGGATTCTCGCGTCTCGCTGGAAAAAGGGTGCAGCAGCGGCTGTTCTCGGCTGCTCGGTTGCTGCGGCACTCGATGCTTGAGACGGGGAGCAGCAGACGGCGAAGGAAGGCTTGCCGGAGGTTGCTCGCTGCTGGAGTCGCCGGAGGAGGACAGTGGCGGAGAAGGGTCGCTCGCGGTGGAGGGTCGCCGGAACTCGGGCCTGCTCGCAGAGGTGGGTCACGGCCGGGAATGGCTCTGCTCGCCGGTGGAAGGCGCTGCTGGTTCACGGCGGCGTGCGGACAGGGGAGGTCGTCGAAGTTGCAGATTCGCCGGGTTTCGCGAGCGGTGATGACGATCGAGGGCTGGGGACCTGCTTGAGAGCTCTCGTCGTCGGGGTTGCAGCGGCTATGGGGGTTCGCCGGAAGGGCTCGCGACGCTGGTCGGATCTGCTGCGACGGGAGATGGTGACCGGATTTTGATGATGGGAGAATGATGAGATGACGAGGATTGATGATCGGAGAACGATGGTGAGAAGCTTGGTGACGGGCAAAAGAAACAGAAAAGGAACGAGGGGAAGAGATTGGACTGAGGGTTGCGATCGATGAGAAAGAAAAATATGTCTGAGGAAGCTGCGATGTCGATGAGAGAACCGAGCAAGAGGAAATACACTGCTAGGTTAAAAGAAATCTTATGACATCACACGCGTAAAAGAGAGATGGGCCAGGTCCCGCAGGTTCAAGCCAGACGGGTTCGGATCGCATACTAAATGGGCCAAGGGTTTGAAAGATTTAAGTCGTAGGTTCGATCCAATGCATACAGTTCTCTCGGGCTCAATCTCTCGGGCTCGATAAATCGGTTGATTTAGCCAATATAAAATGGCTCGGTTCGCACGATATTTTATAACAAAAATTCGGCTATTATAATAAAATATATTTCACACATTATTCATAATAATAATACATATTAAACATTTATTTCACAATTAGGCATTTAAATAAAATAATAACAATAATAAAAATAATAATAATAATGACAATAATATTAATAACAAACAATAGGTAATAATAATATTAATAAATAATAATAAATAATCCTAAAATTATCCATTAATAAACGGGGCGCTACAGTCTACCCACCTTACAAAGAATTCCGACCTCGGAATTCGAAATACAAACTACGACATGATACAAACGAGAAAAAGAGGGGAAAACATCGACACATGAAATTCGGGTAACTCCTCCGAATTTCGGTCCCCGTCCTCCCAAGTCGCCTTGTCTTGACAACCGCCACTGGACTTTGACGAGTACCCCTCCCGGCCTTTTTCTAAAAGTCACCGGTACCTCCAAACAGGTAGGGTTCTGCCTATCACGCAGCTCGTCACATCTCACATGTACTCCGAGATCACGCACACGTTTCCTCCATCAAGAGGCACAGAACGTGTCATGCATCCTCACGAGTTTCGGTGGTGGAGTCAACCATCAGGCTAAATGATCGACTTGGTCAGAAATCAAAATAGGACTGAGTACTCGTGGCAGTAACCAAAACAACGGCATACTCCACCTCTATCCGTACCAGCCACCTTGCATGGTAAGGAATTCTCACACTCTACCCATCTATCAATACACAAGACCCTAACCGGTCCTTTCGTGTCTCGATAGCATACTCTAACAGAATCAACATATAGGGTTGACTTGTTGTATCGAGCTTCCATCTCGTGCCCGGGCCACGGTAGAAAACTCGATTACTACAACGACATGATCTGTGCGTCCTTATAAAACAGGCCGCCACGGAATCCCATACAGATGGGCTAACAATCCACAATAACAATATATCCTCAACACCGATACCTACAGAACACACGGCTCTGTTTGATACCGTTGTCAACAACTCTTCCCTTGCCGACTCGAATAACAACTCGAATGCAGTTTAGGAAATATCGACTAGATGTTCGAAAACAATATCCTATCGCAGAATCGGTCTCACGATTAGGGATGCTCGATATTCTCATACTAACGATCTAACATCAAAACTCTCTCACTCTTCGTAGATCTCGATCCCTACGAAGTATATACATAGTCTCCAATCGAGACTCGGGACACTGCCCGAAAACGATGAGGGACCTAAATCTCGCTATTACGAGAGAGTTTCGCATAAGACAAAGGAAAACTAATCGACAAGCCTCACATATCGAGAGTCGTTGATTAGGGGTTTCATACAACAGTTCGGTTTGGAGTTTAAGGCACTGTCACCCGAGAGATGACACACACACAGGCGCTGCATAAGCGGGACGCCAGGACGTGTGCATGCACCTGTTCAGGGACCAGCTGCAAGATCAAGGTTTGGCCGTACACACTGCCTGGGGAGTTCTTGCGTTCGGTGATGGCGGCGGCAGCTCTCGTGCGAGTCAACGGTCGGCCACTGCAGTTGGCCTCACGTCTCTCAGCACGGGCGTGCGGGCTCGGCCACTACTTCGCGTGGCTACACCCATCCAGGTTCGGCGTTCAGTTAAGACACACACCAGAAATTTCAATTTCCGGTTCATAGATTCCCAGATACTCAGATAGGAAAAAGGCTTCCTTACAATACTTCTCAAAATACAACAGTTTAAGCATTACTGTTGAGCTATAATTTTCCATAGGAATCGAACATTGGCATCACTACCGGGAAAAATCCTAACCTCGGCGGTCATCGCCGAACATTAGAATGATTAGCTCGCTTGACCCTTCCGACTAATAATGACGGCCGTCACGACAGCATTTACTCAAGTAGCTAATCGTGCCGGCGGTCCTAAACGAGATCGACCACATATACAACTATAGCCTCCACACTTCGAGGTCTAGCGTAAAGCTTCCCTCGCAAGTGTTTCCAGCTAACATCATAATACCAATCAGATTAAGTCACATAGGGCACATAAACATGAAAGTTGACGAAAAGCTAATTTTTGAAAATTCACAATTCATTTTGGAACCTAAACATGAACTAGCACCAATTTTTAGCATGCGTGTTGAATTTAAAATGCATATGGTTTCCAATTTACAGATCATATCATGATGAAACGACTTGAAAAATATCCGTAACTCATGCCACTATCACTTTCATGAAGAACACTCAGGCAGATAAAGTCATTTAAATGCTCATAATACAGCAAACATAAAAAAAAAAAACATGGGTGCAGTGGATAAATAAAGATTTACAGGTTGACAGGTTCTCAGTGTATGCACAATAACCGAAGCTACAGATATGATATTACTAAAATTCAGAAACTCCAAGATAGCTAACTCAATTCTCTACAACTTCCTTGAAGACCCCATTGGAAAATTATAACATTATCAACAAGTTTGAATATAAAACATTTAGTTTGCAAAAACAGCCAGAGAACAATTTTTCCAAAATACAGCACCTTAATAAAATAGCAACAACTCAAGCTACACAACTCCAATTCATACAAACTCAAAACCTATATAATCTACACATAGAAATATACAAATTTCATGAAGAAGACTATTTCATAAGAGCACGTTTAGATCACCTAAACAGAGTACATATCCAACACTTAAACAAAATCCTGGTTTCATAAAAAAAAACTGGGTGTACATCCCACTTAGAAAAATTATATAAATTCAACTGTAACTCCAAATCATATAAACCCAGAACCAGCAAAAACTACACAAGGAAAGCTACAAATTTCATGAAGAGAATGTTTACATATCATCACGTTAAAGGCATAAATTCAGAGCATACATTTCATGCATACACACAGCCACTGTTTCAAAATCCTGGGCATAAATCCAACTTAGAAAAATCATACAAAATCAACCAAAACTCCAACTTGCATGAATTCAACTTCCAATGAAAGCTTATAAGATGTACTACATGTTTCATGAAGAATACATTTTCATGCAGGCACGTTAAGATCATCAAAAACAGCCATGAATTAAGATCAAAGTTTATGTCCGAGTTTATAAAAACTGCATGCTTGTCTAACTTTGAAAAATCATAACAAATTTATTTTAACCCCAAATCACAAAATTCCAAAACTCACAGAAACTTCATTCAGAGAACTACAAATCTCATGAAGAACACTTGTCCAAGAAACATCATCTTGTTTGATAAAAGTAGAGCCTAACTGAAGCTCGAAAAATTGAATTTCCATGCCTTCATCAACTCAAAATGATCACACAACAACATAGCCTCGAAATCACGTAAGTTACACGTTAAGCAAGCCTCCATATCAATACTTTAAGACTTACACATCAATATCATCAAACACGTTGTCCGAGGTCCAACTCGGTCTTATTAAACAAGATAGAAAATAAAGTCTTATGCCTTTCACTTAAATTATTACATCTTTTGGTTTGATAATATATAACAATTCACATTAATACATAAATTCAACCTCAATCATCGAAGATCACATATATATCAAATGAACCCGACCAAATGTATCATGATATAAATGAGACTCTCAACCAAATATACTTATCTCATCATATCACAAGTTTCGAGAGGTATTTCTAGCTTTTAACCGAAACACATAAACATGCTAGAGCATCAAATAAACACATATCCTAATCTCTTGCCCAACTAATCATGCTTCGAGCTAGCATGAACTCACCCTTACTAAGGCATAAGAGACATTAAACACATAACATACCAGAGGTTGAACAGAGGCCATGAACATCCATAAAAATGACAGCCTATAAGATATTGACTCATCTCATAATTTTCGAAACCTGACAAAGGTCCGAAGAGGGAGAATACATTCTCGGTTCTCATTGACCGGGTCCTCACTTGAAGACATTGAATATAATTATATAGCAAAGGAAACTGCTATGGGCATAACTTATCTCGATAACAACATACTGAACCTCATAACGAGGAACATCTAGAGTCCGAACTTAACTCTATATCACTAGAGTTCAACATCAAACACTAGAGTTCACATTAAACGAAGGTGGATAGATCCTAAGCCCCAAAAGTCAATAAGTCATAACATAAGCAGTTTCATTACTGCCTATGTAAAAATATAAAATTTCACATCTTCACATTATAAGTATTTTCATCGATACTTATATAAACATACCTTTAAGCAGCGCGGCGTGACGAAGACGAGTGGTCGGATACAATTTCTAAACACTTAATCACATATAAACCAGTCTACAGAAACGCAGACTGGCTCTGATACCAAACTGTAACGCCCCACTTTATTTTAAAGGATTTATCGAATTTATTTAATAAAAATCACAATAAATTTTTCGCAAACTTTAATTTAATTAAAAACTCAGTGGGCGCTACTCAAATTTACCAAAAGCCTTTAACCAAAAATGCAAACGTATCAAATAAAGACAGCATGCACGAATAATAAATCATAAACCAAACTGGCATTCATTAAGTTCCAAATCATAAAGATAATTCACAATTCCAAGTTCAAAACGACACAGTCATAATATCTCAACATAAATGAGCGGAAGCAAATAAATAAGCGATAAATAAAAGCATGACCACCACCCGTCTTGTCTCGTCACCCGCCGACTGCTTAACCTGCATCAGTTACGAGCAGGTGGGAGTGAGTACAGTTAACTATCGTACTCACACTATGCATATGAATAACATAATAAAGGTATGGTCGCAGCATGAACATAAACAATAAAATCATGTCACATCTCTAGCCACATCAATGACTGTAGTCTCATCAAAGACTCACTCATGTACATCTATGCTCATCAAAGCTAAGCCATGCCATATCAGTGAAACATGGGAGTGCGTGCCACATCAATGACACGGCCTTCTCATAGGTCTTAATGAGATTTACCTCACGGGGTAACCGTATCTTATCATACGGGGACAACCGTACCGATGGCCATCAAGCTCACATCGATAGGCTACATGTTCATTTTCATACATAGATCACACCAAGCTTTCAACACAACTTAAGTCACCCATATGCATAGAAAATTTTAGAATAACCCACCTGGATTCCGGATTGATAATAACTCAAAGCAATGGGAGTAGGTCGAGGCTGGACTCCTCGATTACCTACATTGAGTCAAGATGCTACAATCAACATCTATCTTGACTTTAAACGGAAAACACAAACCAGACCTAGTCGAACTTGTTTCGACTAAGTAGTTCGTGAAGTCCTGTGGATGTTGGAACACTAAGACTCGGCACTAAACTCGACCAAACCACATAAGGGAGATCACATAAATCCATCTAAGGATAGACCAAGTTCAACTCACAACAGAATGGAAAGCAAGTCAATCACAGATTTAACTTCAAAATCATAGTTTAAAAATTACTAGCTATTAATCACATGAAATTCATTGACCAGGCTGCCCTTCGACTTAGGCTCTGAAATTTTACACAAAATTACATCTTCCAGTAATAAGTAAAACCATAAATTTTCAGCTTTAAACCCAAAGCAAATTAATTTATAAAATTCTTACAAGAAATCAGCAAAAACGCACATGAATTCATATCTGAACCTAATGAATGAATCAGGACTTACAAATTTAACACAACAACATACAGCATGCTATTATCAATGTGTAAAAATCTCAGCCTTAAATGTTGACTGCTACTATTTTTAAAAATTCACACGAGCATCAGCAGTTTATCGAATTTAAATCAAAACTGAATTAAAATGGACTCCAAAATTTTCCATCTCTTAAACACATGATTCAACACATAAAATAGGCCTTTCTGTAAAATTTCAGAATTTTTAATGAAGTAACCAATTTATAAAAATTCAAACAACGCTTCAGCAGATTCGATAAATAAATTATTAGCCCCATCAAATCAAGTCCAAAAATTCTGAAAATTTAACACAACATATAAAAGTCACAGAGGCATGACATATTCGAATCTCAGCTCATTTCATTCAAGAATGAATTTATTAAGCATTAAACACTATTCTGATCAGAATTCACTCTATTTATCAAAAATAGCTACAGGCCTCTAAAAATTATGAAATTTTTACACGAGGCTGGCAATGAACAGATAACATATCCCTCAAAATTTCAAGTCATTTCGAACATTTTGCGATTTTTAATAATTCAAACACCAAAACAGCGACACATAAGCTCGACAATCTAACAATTAATTCATAACACGGAATTTCTCGTCCGAGGCCTTTCCATAAGGCCAAGGACTCGACATCGTTCCAATATCCACTGACTTACACGACTTTCGGGGTCTCGTTCAATTTCTCATAATTGAAGAGATACCGAACAACATGAACGACACATAAAATCACGATTTTTCACATATTCCAAATTGAACACATATATAAAATCGCAAGAGCACATCACGATAATAAAGCACATAACGAAATCAAATATGTATATATATGATTTAAACGAGACGGGATTTCGCCTATGTACCATCCTCAGGAATACTCGGAAAATAGAACGAAAGACGAACGGGGATGACGGGCTCGACGGATTCTCGCGTCTCGCTGGAAAAAGGGTGCAGCAGCGGCTGTTCTCGGCTGCTCGGTTGCTGCGGCACTCGATGCTTGAGACGGGGAGCAGCAGACGGCGAAGGAAGGCTTGCCGGAGGTTGCTCGCTGCTGGAGTCGCCGGAGGAGGACAGTGGCGGAGAAGGGTCGCTCGCGGTGGAGGGTCGCCGGAACTCGGGCCTGCTCGCAGAGGTGGGTCACGGCCGGGAATGGCTCTGCTCGCCGGTGGAAGGCGCTGCTGGTTCACGGCGGCGTGCGGACAGGGGAGGTCGTCGAAGTTGCAGATTCGCCGGGTTTCGCGAGCGGTGATGACGATCGAGGGCTGGGGACCTGCTTGAGAGCTCTCGTCGTCGGGGTTGCAGCGGCTATGGGGGTTCGCCGGAAGGGCTCGCGACGCTGGTCGGATCTGCTGCGACGGGAGATGGTGACCGGATTTTGATGATGGGAGAATGATGAGATGACGAGGACTGATGATCGGAGAACGATGGTGAGAAGCTTGGTGACGGGCAAAAGAAACAGAAAAGGAACGAGGGGAAGAGATTGGACTGAGGGTTGCGATCGATGAGAAAGAAAAATATGTCTGAGGAAGCTGCGATGTCGATGAGAGAACCGAGCAAGAGGAAATACACTGCTAGGTTAAAAGAAATCTTATGACATCACACGCGTAAAAGAGAGATGGGCCAGGTCCCGCAGGTTCAAGCCAGACGGGTTCGGATCGCATACTAAATGGGCCAAGGGTTTGAAAGATTTAAGTCGTAGGTTCGATCCAATGCATACAGTTCTCTCGGGCTCAATCTCTCGGGCTCGATAAATCGGTTGATTTAGCCAATATAAAATGGCTCGGTTCGCACGATATTTTATAACAAAAATTCGGTTATTATAATAAAATATATTTCACACATTATTCATAATAATAATACACATTAAACATTTATTTCACAATTAGGCATTTAAATAAAATAATAACAATAATAAAAATAATAATAATAATGACAATAATATTAATAACAAACAATAGGTAATAATAATATTAATAAATAATAATAAATAATCCTAAAATTATCCATTAATAAACGGGGCGCTACAGTTACCCATTTTTAAGATTTGGGTAGTCATTTTGATTTTTACGCTTTAGCCCACTTGTCGCGCAGACTATTTGCCTGGGCACCTGTTATCCCAATTTTCAAATTTTCACTTTGGCCTTTGCTTCCTTTTTCTTTTCCTTTCTTTTGCTTTTCCCTCTTGCTTCCGGTCTTTTTGTTTGTGCTTGTTGTATGACTTTGTAGAACTGTGATTCTCCAGCCCATCTTAGGCATGTTTATATATAGGTTGGGGGTCCTGCCTTAACCCCTGCCTTTCTGAGGTGTTCCCACTAAAAAAAAAAGCCCGATGCCTCTGAAGTAAATGAGAAAAATATTAAGCCGAAAGGAGATTGATACTAACGGTCATGACTATTATTAGGTGGACTGTAATAAAACGATGGAAGATCTAATAACCAGAAGTGATGTACAGACTGACAAACTTATCGTCGGTGATTCAGAAAAATATCCACATTTTTGGGCAATTGAAGAAGTGGGACCCATTCAAGTTCAAAAATAGATGAACTTTGGAGCCTTGGTGTATGTATTCATAGTTGCACCATGTTTTACAAAAATATAGAATTATCATATTGGGTTGTTAATGCAGTTCATGAGTCATGGTACTACAATTCACATTTAAAACAAGGTGCAGTTCTGTAGTTAAAATTCATATCTGAAGCTCTAGAAACAACAAGTAAAAAAGGATGACATCTTGCTTTTCATTTATCAAGCTTCAAATGGTAGATAAAAAGGCCTTAAGTAATGTTAAAGCGGTTGAGGCGACACCATTGTATTAACCAATGTTTGAAGATGAAATCTCAACCAAACGAGCATGAGAAATATGAGTGTGTCTGACAAAAATAAATAATATCCATTTAGAATTTATCAAAACTCTACAAATGGAACATTCTTACTTAACACCATGACAGGTAGTACTTTTAAGTTTGCCAATGAGATGTTTGGAAATAAGATGAAACTCTTATGGAAAAATAGATTACTGGCTATCGAGGATACACAACGAAAGGTGTGTAACATGATTCATGTCGAAAGATGGCATAAAAGACTATGTTCAAGTTGTGAATATAAAAAAAAACCATTATTTGGTAAAAAATTCAGCAAAGAAAGACAAATATATCCCAAGGGATAACCCGAGAAAAGAGAATTCAAAAAAATTAAATTCCCTAATAATCAAAAGGAGAAAGAAAGACACCCAGTTGAGAATGGTGGGACATGATGATTCTTTTAAACAACAAAAAATGATAAGGAGTTGAATCGGTTGATTCGGATGTGGGAGACATCCGCCATGCGAAACATAAAAATTGGGGCAATAATTCAAGAGGCCCAGGAACATGTGATACACGCAACCTCCACTCACCTACTGTCGGTGGAGCAGTAATAGAGGAGCCTGTATAAATGCAAGATTTTGAGAAAACAAAAGACATAGTCCATTCTCTTCAGTTTTCTCATTCTGAAAATAAATTTGTTTCTAAGTGTGAATGGACTTAGGGGTGGGTTCGGTTTAGTTACCGAACCAATATTGTATTACCGATAGAACCGGCAGTTTCGGTAACCCCGAAATACAAAACCAAAACTGACCAAATTAAGTCGGTTACTGATAATTCGATTCGATTTCGGTTTTATACCAAAATTACCGAACTGGTATTGTGCAAAAAAAAAAAGGTTCATGTTCATCTAACAAGTGTTGATATATTCCATATTTCGACAGCATCAACCAACGCATATGTTGATAACATCTCCGACCAGCAAACAGATCACCCTTTTTTCTTCACAAGCTCAACTGCCCTTCATCTTCCACTTCATAGCCATCTACAACGGATGGAAAATAATCGCCACCGGGGTGTGCCGTCGGAGTTCTTCGACCCTATGGAACGGACTGCGAAGGGTGTGCCGCCACGGGGATCTTCTTCAACGGGGAACCTGGAGGCTGGCACGACTGAAGGAAGCAAAAGAGTTTGGTTGTGTAGGCTAGAGTATGGCACGTTAGGTGAATTATGGGTTGTCGGGTTTTTTATATATAGGATTGGGCCTATAAACATATATGATATGGGCCTAATTGAATTTTTCTTTTTATTCTTACATGGTTATCTCGGAAGTAACTAAAAAACTGGTTGGATAATCGATACGAAAATAATAATAATAATAGTAATTATTATTATTATTATTATTATTATAATAATAAAAAGAATAAAATGCTGAACAAAGGTAAAACTTATGAGGAGCAATGAAGCCACGATGAAAATTGTAATGGAATGGTGGATTAGATTCGTCTTGTAAAGAGAAATAAGAATACGTAAACAATTTGAGAGGTTAAAGTTATAAAAAAGAACAAATAAAAGTTAAAAACTGATGAACGAGGAAAAGGCAACAGCAAAGACAAAGGAAAAGTGAGTTAAATTCCTATCACTTAAGTGTGATGCCAAAAATATGAGGGTTTGGGAGGGGAAGGCACTTTTCTGCTGAAGATAACAAAGCTATTCTCAATCTCAAAGACTTGGACCCCTCTCAAGAAGACAAGCTGCACTGGATGTATGAAAAGACAGGTTTTTTATCTGTAGCCTCAGTTTACTCAAAGCTGATAGAGAAGAAGTGGAGAAATATGGACATTGTTGAATCTAGCAGAAATCACATTGCTGAGAAAGCTATGAGAACTAGAAGCTGGAGCCTCATAGTCAAAGAGAAAATCAGACATTTTACATGGAGGTGTGTGGAGAATCTGCAAGCTGTCCTCATTAATTTGGTCGAAAAGAACTTAGCTTCTGATCCAAAATCTGTGGGAATGAAGTTGAGTCACAAGAGCATATATTTTTCCACTTCCCTAGAGCTCAACTCATATGGAAACTTTCACCTCTTTGCTAGGATGGTACTACTCTTGACAATCTCAACTTCAAAGGTTGGTGGGCAAAGCTTTGCTCCATCAAGAAATCTCCCTGTGCTAATGATAGACTCAACCTCACTGCTTACATTCTATCGGTTATCTGGAAATCTAGGAATTTGATCTACTTCCAGTACACATGAAAACTGAAAAAATAGTGATGAATTCGGCTTGCAGAGAATGGCTTGACTACTCTGCTTCTTTTGTATAGTTGACTCTCTTTTGCTATATTTTGTCTGTTCTGCTCGGTTTCGGTTTCTTTCATTAGCCTAGCTGTTGTATCTTTTTTTTTTATTTTCCTCTGTTAGCTTATTCTCCTTGCAGTGGTGTGGCTAGGGTCTTAGATCAATGGTCACGCCCCTCTATTTTGGCTAGGGATTGATCACCAAACCCCTATCTCAAAAGCGCGGTCTCTGTCAGTGGCTGTTAATCCCGATAGGTATTTTGTTTAGAACACTTTAGTTGGTGTTTCTTTGGTCTCCCTGGTGGGAGTATATAGGGTTGTTTAACCTACGGTTATACATTTTTTTTANCCCGCCGGTTTTCCGTCGGTTCGGTCCGGTTCCGGCGGTTCGCGGGTTCTTTTTTATTTTCTTTTTTTTGGGTAAATAAAAAATATGTTGAGATGTATTACCGTTTTTGATTGATCGGCGGTTCCGCCGGTATAGTGTTATTTTGTAGGACTTGCGAAATTCAATTTTATTATGTTAGTTAAACAATATCTTGATTTTCATCAACGTCATCATGCAATCCGACTCTAGTACACAGTCTCGAGTAATATATCCGTTCTTTTTGTTAATGGCCTCAAACATGTTACTTAACGGAAGCTGTCCAAGTTATCATTGTTGGCGTACAAGATGTTGATACTATTATCCCACAATTCCATAAGGGTACATACCTTTTCACGCATCACTTGTACTGTTGGATAATGGTATCAGACAAATGTTAAATGTTGATGACTCAACTGCAAGTTTACCATAACATTATTTTGCATCCCTTTTCTCGACATTGAGTACGTATTCAAAAGATAACTAAGTCTGTATAAGCGTTCTATTGTTTGTGCTATAGCAGTCGAAATTTAGAATTGAAAGCATAATACATAATAAAGAATATTGACGTGACATCACAATTCCCTTTTGTTGTTAATGTTTTTGAGTTAATATTTGAACTTTAGAAGATGAACTCAAAACATGAACTTCATTTAGGACAATGATATCAGGTCAATATTCTCCATTACATATTATGCTGTCAATGCTAGATTACGTCTGCTATAACACAAACAACAGAATGCTTATACAGACTTATCTTTTGAATACGTACTCAATGTCGAGAAAAGGGATGCAAAATAATGTTATGGTAAACTTGCAGTTGAGTCATTAACATTTGACATTAGTATTATATCATTATCCAACGGTACCAGTTATGCATGAAAAGGTATGTACCCGTATAGGACTGTGGGATAATAGTATCAACATCTTGCACACCAAAGATGATAACTTGGACAACATCTATTAAGTAACATGCTTGAGGATACTAACAAAAAGAATGGATATATTACTCCAGACTGTGTATTGGAGTCGGATTGCATGATGACGTTGATGCAACTCAAGATACTGTTGAATTAACATATGTATTTGAGAAAGATGTTTTATAACGGAAACTCAAGATACTGTTAAATTAACATATGTATTTAAAGTTGATAAAAAAAAATGGACTTGAGCTTAATTGACATTTAATAAGTATAGTATATCATATGTCAATTAAGGTGCCTACATACCCCTTATATTGGGAATCAAAGTTCACGTAGTTCTTTTAAGTTTCAATATTAGGCATTCATTTTTTAAGGTCGTGATTCATTGTGGATTTCAGTTCTAAGAAATTCGAAAAGTTTACCAATTAGAGTTGAAAGCAATAACATCAATTATACCGATTATGCCACGCACACATTCTCTCATTGTGGATGTTGTTTCTGACTCTCTCATACGCCTACAATACAACAATATAGAGATAGTATACACAAACAAAACTTCAACAAACTTCAAGTATTGAAGAATTTGTATGTCGGCCTGTGTCATAGAACTCTAACTGCTATATTGTAGACGTATGCGAGAGTGAGAAGTAGGATCCACAATGGGAGAATGTGGACGTGGCATAATCGATGTAATTGATGTTATTGTTTAAATTTGTGAAAGATGTTTTATAACGGAAGCAATTGCCGTTGACATCGGTTACGGGGTTCTTAAATGTTCAACAATCATCTAACACTGCAAGGAAGCTGCAGTCTTTTTCACACACCACTAAAAATATTGGATTATTGTATCAATATTGGAAGACTGCAGCTTCCTTGCAGTGTTGGAAGATTGTTAAACGTTAAGAACCCTGTAAACGACGCCAACTGCGATTGTCTCCGTTATAGAACATCCTTCTACTGATGTAATTTAACTTATGTTAATTGATATTTTAACTTAAGGATTAAGGTGCCTACGTATTAGTGGTGTGTCAAAAAGTCCAAGTACTTTTTGTTAATTTACTTCCAGCTCAAGAAATTCAAAGAATTGACCAAATAATGATCAAAGCAATAACATCAATTACGCCAATGATGCCACGCACACAATCTCCGTTGTGGAACTGGCGTCGCACTCTCTAATACGTCTACAATACAACAACGGAGATTGTGGGCGGGGCAAAATTGGAATAATTGATATTATTGCCTGAATTTCTGAACAATGTTTTCTAGAGGAAAATTAATTCTTGTTAAGTTAAGATACTGCGATTGTCTTCATTATAGAACATCCTTCTATTGATGTAATTTAACTTATTTTAATTGATATTTTGACTTGTAAAAAAGTCCAAGTATTTTTTTTTTTTTAATTTACTTACAGCTCAAGAAATTCCAAAAATTGACCAAATAATGATCAAAGCAATAACATCAATTACGCCAATAATGCCACGCACACAATCTCCGTTGTGGAACCTGCGTCGCACTCTCTAATACGTCTACAATACAACAATGGAGATTGTGGGCGGGGCATTATTGGAATAATTGATATTATTGCCTGAATTTCTGAACAATGTTTTCTAGAGGCAAATTAATTCTTGTTACGTTTAGATATTTTAAAGTTGATATAAAAGAAAAAAAAAATTGGACTTGAGCTTAATTAACATTTATTAAGTTAAAATATCATATAACTTGAACTTTTTTTTTTGTTTTGGAAAAAAAATGATATTTTAATTTATAAATGTCAATTAAGTTGCCTACGTATCCCTTATATTGGGAATCAAAGTCCACGTAGTTCTTTCGATTTACTTACCTGTACACAAGTGGTTGTCTCTAATAGTCATACTCGTCATCTCCTATTCCGGTTCCACCACTCGTCGTACTCGTAAAATCGGATGTGTCATCGTCGTCGTCTGCTTCTTCATCTACGTACATAGCCGTTTGCATCCTTCGTTCGACCTTTTTCCAATCCATCAGCAGCATTTGTGCTTGTAGATTTTCGGGCGTCAGCCTCGACGCACGCATATAACCTCCCTCGCTGAAGGCTTGTTCGACCGCAACTGTAGATGCTGGGACGGCGAAAATCTCTTTGGCCATCAAGCAAGGAATAGGATATATGCCTTGCATTCTCGACCACCAGTCCAAGACATCGAAATTTAGTGGCGGACTTGGTTCACGAGCAATCGTAAGTATTAAATTCGACGTTAGGTAGTGATCAAGCTCATAGTACCAGTTCCCTTTGCCCTTTCAGCGCCAACATACTTGTAGGGATTTAATGATGTCCACCACTCCTGAAAGTTCGAAGCGCCTACTTGACTACCGCCGTAAGAAGAAGACCCGCTGCTGCTACCCCCGCCGCCACGAGCAAATGTGCTGGGAGGTTCACCTTGTGCGGTCACTGTTTCCCTAAACATGTCATACAACAAATTTTTTGCTTGCTCGACGAGCAGCAGTACGTTAGGTTTTTGACTATATGTCGGGACATCAGTCGGGATTGGGAGTTCATACATATAATTATAGTACATGTTAAGCTGCTCTACCAAGCGAGCTTCACGTACCGAAGGATCTAACAAACATGCAACTAAATGTGTATCAGGAATGAAATAATAATATTTTAACCATTTCTTTAACATTTCCTCAACTAAATAACCATATTTATTAAAATTCAAGTCGTAAAGATCCTTGAAAGCCCACATTATGGTTATAGCTTGACTTAACACAAGCTGAGCAGTAGGATAATAAACACCTGAAAGCATGTTAGTAGCATTTTGAAATGTTTCTAAAAATTGAATAAGTGCATTACAGTTCTCCCAATCTCTTGTTGACACTCGAACATCACAGTCCTTACGGTTTGAATGGTTAAAAAAATTCTGCAATTGTGTTATAAACGGAACCGTGTCACTCAACATTTTAAATGTTGAGTTCCACCGGTTAGGAACGTCGGGTTGAAATTTTTTAGGTTTCACACCTTGATCTTTACAAAAACGTCCCCATGGGGACGTTTATGTAAATAATTAACAGCGTCCCTAATTGGCGTGACCGAATCTTTAAAATCATGATAACCAGCTTGTACACACAGATTTAAGACATGACATATACAACGAATATGAAAAAATCTTCCGCCGCAAATTGGAGTGCAAATATCGGTAAGTTCACGTATATATGCAGTATTTGCAGTAGCATTATCAAACGAAATGGAAAACACTTTTTTACCTATTTGATATTTATCCAAAATTTTTGAAATTAAAAGAGCAATATTAGAAGCAGTGTGTCGTTCATGAAATGCAACATAAGCAATTAAACGTTTTTGTAAACTCCAATTTTCATCTATCCAATGACAAGTAATTCCCAAATATAAATTATTTTGCCAATGATCAAACCAGATATCAGCACAAATGAATACTCTATGATTTAAAGATTTAAAAGTTTCTTGCAAAATTACTTTTTTTCCGCCACTATTTTTCGAATATCGCGAGTAAGAGTAGTACGTGGAACCCGGTGGGCAGCCGGATTCAAAGCCATTTGAGCAAAATGTTCATATAAATCACTATCACCAAAGCTAAACGGAAGAGATGAAGCAGAAACAAATTCAGCTAAATGGCGTCGATGATTTTCATGTGTACTGAAATAAAGATGACGTACCTGTACCAATCGTGGCAGATGCAGCGCTACTACTCGGGAGTTGCGTCTGTGCCCTGTCAATTCCCAATTTTGTAGGATGATTCCTCTCTAAGTGTCGTTTCAACGATCCGTACCCGTCGCCTTTTTTGAAATGGTACTGCTTCTTCTCGTTCGCCGGGCAGTAGTTGCAAACAGCATAAAAGTGATTCTCACCTCTTGTTGGATTGGCCACCTTCGTGTAATGTTGTTTGAATATGGCAGATGCCGGTCTGGCACGGGCGGAGACAGAGGCCGGGTGGCCCGGGTCCGGGACCTCTGGGTCCGGCTGTTGCTGCTGCGTCGGTTGCTGAACCTCCGGCGGGGACTCTCCAAATATATCATCGAAATGATCGTGATACGGCTGCTATTGCTCTTGTTGTTCAGGCTGAATTGAGCCAAACATTCGCTCGATCGTCGCCTCATCAATGTCATCGGCGACACCGGGAATATCCACATGTATCGATGGACTCGCAAATTTCGACAATGGAGGTCTCGACGAAGACGTGCCGGTGCCGATATTTATACGTTTCTTTCCGAAATTCGAACCACGACCACCACAAGAGCTTGACATTTTATAATTTAAAGAATAAAAAATAAATGGGAAAAAATTATATAGAATATGATGAAATAAAAATAAATGGGGAGATGTGGTGTTTTTTTTATTTTTGGATTTTTATTATTTTTTTTGATTTTTTTTTTGGAAACGTTGGATCACAACGATCCAACGACCCATATTAATTCTTTTTTTTTAAATTTTGACCGTTGGGCCCGTACCCGGACCGGCCCGACCCGTGGCCCAGGACGGCCCAACGGCTAGTCGGTATGGGCATGGCGCGACCTCTGACAGGTTGTCGGGTCGGTCCGGTTCGGTCTGGTTGACTCGGCCCGATCCGTCAAATAAAATATAATAAAAATTAAAAAAAATTAAAAAAAAAGGAGAAACCGTTGCTGGCGGTCGGCCCGTGACCCGACCCGACCTGACCTGGACTGGACCGCCGGGACCAAATTTTTTTTTTTGAACCTGGACCGAACTGCGGCCCCTTATATGGCCGGTTACGGGCCGGTTCAGTGCCGGTTTCCGGTCCAGGCTGCGGGCCAGTTCGGCCCGTGGCCATGTCTACATAAGATGCATGAATCGAAAGAAGTATGTAGTAATAGTTAATACAGCATAATACAATAAGATAACTCCCAACAGTAAATAACCATCTCATAATATATCTGAGTTACAAGGTTTTCCAAAACACCAAAAGCACACAACTATAATTACCAAGTGGAGGGTGCATTAGCCTCTCAACCTTACAACTCTGTTTTAGCCATTCATGCCTCTCAAGCGGGCAATCAACTCGTCCTGTTTCGGAAAAGAAAATAATAAATATATAAAAAAAGAAGAAAAGAGAGTTAATGACAGGCAAGAAAATATAATCAAGCCTTTTTAGCCACAAACAATAATACAATGCATTAACTAGTAATATAAGTTATGTGATAGGCCGAAACTTGCCTTTTTCCCCTTCACTGAAAGGCCTCTTTCCTTAAGAAAAACACGCAGTCTTTCCACTGTAAAGCTCTGCAGATCTTTGTCAAGCAAACGAGTTGATCCCCCTGCATGTTCACACGATTCCATAAATGTTTTATCCTTGAATAAAATCAACAAGAATTTTATTTATGATATTAAGAAAAAGAACATGGTCTTTTTACACTCTATCAGCCTTACTAGTCTGATACATGTAAAAATAATGTAAGAAATTCATATATCCTTTGTCATTTTCTTTATAAGTTAAGATTTATAAGTTCGCCTCTTAGTGATTGCAGAAACAGAGATAATGTTGATATGTTACTTATAAAGTATCCCGAGTTGTCGGGATCCCTAATATCCATATTCAGCTTACCACATTAAAGTTTGGGCGTTGTTAAATACCATATCAGGAATTGAAACAACAGCACATCATTATGTAATCTTGATTTTAGGAAGTCAAGTCAAGAACCTATTTAGCACACTCAAACAACATTTACCTGAACCTGAACAAATGACTATCTCATCTAAAAAAAATTCCAATGATTACCCTTAATTTAAAACCAAGCTTCGAAGATTTTAAATTCTCTGTGAATTATCACACCACATAGCACGCGCACGCACACACACACATAAGCGGTGTATAGAGGTAATTGACAGGTCAGCTTAAGCTAACTATAAAAGCAACAAATATAAAGTGAATTTAATACCGTGAAAACTCTGAAGAAAATTTGAGACTGATCCTAAAGGCCTTGTTATTTAGCTGGTTAGCATAGGATATAGGTAGATGTCGTTTCATTTCTGATTTTGCTTAGATAATTGCCCAGGAATAAATGTTGGGCAGGATACAGCTCTCACATAATTTTGACAATTCCATCTGACGGGTTGGGAGATAATATTTTTGTCCCATGTTATCTGAATATTGAAAGTCTATATTCTACTCAACATTTGTGGTAAAGAGTACCTTTCGCATTTTAAAGTTGAAATAAAAAGGGGTGTTATTGTCATATATGTATTATCAAGAAAAAGAAAAAGAAGATGAGAATACATATCTAAAATCATTCAAAACATAACTCGTTGAAATAAACAAACAAACATACTATCTGTACAGTGCTTTCCAACACCATGCCAAAAAACTACTCTATCCCGCCAAGATACGTAAAGGAGCCCAAAGAGAATCCAGTTAAAATGATAAAACACAAAGGTTAAATATCACATAGAAATATATAAACCTGTGATACATGGATATAGGATACCCTTTATAGTATAAGCCATAAAAATGCATAGGATGCGCATCTTACCTTGAGAGGCACCAAGCTGAGTGCTTGATACTGCTTTCTTTCCGGCAGCTTTATCCAAAACTTTCTCGGCAGCCCTGGAGCAACAAATAAAATAACACAAAAAAAATTAGCCTAACTATAGAAGAAATTTATCACCAAAATGTTAATCTAAAGTAAAATGATTCATTGTCACCTTTTCCTAGAACCTTGAAGAGAAGCAGTGCCTTTCCCATCTTTTGAACTAGAATCACCCTTTTGATTCTTAATCATAAGAGACCTAATCAATATATTTGTTTGGTTTGTCTTTATAAGCTGGCTATCTGACAACATAACCAAGTTGAGACATCTCATTAAATACAGCAGAGAGAAACAGAAAAATGGAAGACATAAACAACACGGTGCAACACAAGGAAGAACAAGAATAATAATGCATCTAAATGCATAGTCCAGCTAAGTAGGAACATGTTAGGAAATTAAGGACAGATAAACGTAAAAGAATTAAAGCATAATTATGTTCAACAAGAGTTTCCGTAATATCAGAGCGGCTGCAAAAGAGTCCTTAATTTTTCTCACAGGTAAATGGAGTACATTTGACACAATGTTTGGACCTAAGAAATTTTGTAAAAATAACACCAGAAACTAAATTTACATTTTCCTTTAGTTTATTGTTGATCGAATATAAGATGTGGAAAGCTTATAGAAATACCACAATTATAAAAGCTCACCATTCTTTTTGTTATGATATTAACTAGATTGGAGAACTATCAAAATTCTTGTTTCCTCAGAAATGTAATTCAAATTGGATTGACATGTGCTTTGCATGCTTCACTCTCACTTTTCAGAAAATTGAAGATCCAAGCGAAGTTAAGAAACCCCTAATCCCTTACATGAGAGCATCATAATAACGGACCATGACAATTAAAATTGGAGGATATACCATGAATCTGAAGAAAAAACCATATCCTAAAGGAGAGAACACACATATCAGAGATGAGTTCATAACTACCAGTAAAATGCACTGTAATGTGGAAAAGAAGCCATTGATACTTCCATGTGCAAGAAAAAGTCAAGAGTGTCATGATCTTAAATTAATATGATATCAATTTGTGAACCCATATGATAAAATATAAAAGATGCAGAAAGCAACCTGGAGGAGAGGTATCATGATCGCAAATGTAAACCCGCATCCCACCCTGTATATAGGTAAAATATAATATGCATAAAAAGGGGGGCAAAGGAAAAAGAAATGAAAAAAAAATAAAAAATGGTGATGCTAGTAGGCAGACAAAAATATCCTCGGTGATAATAAAGAAAGGCCGCTGTATGTACATCATCCCCTTACTTTCTACAGAAATAAAGAAGAGACGAGTAATTTCAGTCACATTCTTCAAGTAGCATGTAAATTGTTAACATCATAAAAACCTTCAATGAGTATCTGAAGTAAGGGAAAATATAGTGTATCAGAAAGGAGCTATTAAGAACAATTGGGTCCAGTAGTTAGAGTATGTCATAGTCTCATCCGCTAATCTATTTTTAACAATTCAGGTTGCATTCTTTTAACTCGCTCAATATTCTACCTTTACTAGAAAGCATTGCATAAAACTCTTACAATCAACCCACAAAAATGTCATGAGGAAATCAGACTTTATTGTATTCAATTGGCGTTAGTTGAATTGATTTGGTTAAATATCAAACAAGAATTTTGACACTTGTCAGAAACTAGGAAAAAAAAAAATGCATCTTATGCACCAGCCTCACTATAAGGGGGTAATCCTACATAATTCAGGAAGAGACCTAAGAAGTGCATTCAGATTCCACTGGAAAAATGTCTTAATCAGAAAAGTCAAAGAAGAACTGAAGTTGTGAACAAAAATTGGAAACTCTAAAGAACAATTGTCCAACAGTATCAGAATCTTGAAATCTATATAAAGCAAACCCAAGGGTGAACTTGTGAAATGACCTGTGCTAAACAAACAACTTACATGATTTTTTTCCTAACTGCTGCTACTTATTCACTATTACACTGCACATAAAACTAGAAACCAGGGCATCAATTTCAAAAGAATACTATTCAAACTTCTCAACAAGCAGAAATTCTAGAAATTCAGGTTACAATTTTTTATTTTTTATTTTTTTCATTTTTTGTTTCTGTCTAGCTTTACTCTGGTCTATGCTGCAAAATCTGATGAAGACGACTCTTTAACAAAACACTCAAATTGAGGATAACTCCATTAAGCTCAATGTCCACTTCTCACTGAATCAAAAGAGCAATCTCCTTAGTCGAATGAAGCCTAGAAACATCCCTCAAAATCTATCAAACACAGGTAATTACAACATTCATAACATTAAAGACACCACAATAACTCAATATGTAATTACAGGTTCAGATGTATTTTCCAAAAGCCAATAGATATGAAGAATGATTAGAAGACAACGAAAAACGGGTGCGGGGGCTAGGGTTTACGCGGCGACATGTACCGGGTTGGAGGAAATGACGGTGGAAGAGAAGAACCCGCGAGATGGAAGGTTGGCGAGGAACTTGGAGGCTCCGCCGCTAGAGGCAGCCGTCACATCTGGCGGCGGGGACAAAGGGGAACCACCCTCCATGGCAATTTTTTATTACACTTCAATACAAATCATATATTTCTATTTACTGAGAAATGTCTACGAGGAGAGTCAAAACGGATTCACAACATGTAGACTGGTGTTTGTGCATTACATGTGATGTACCGTTGCACATTGAATCGGCTCTCCATTATTCCTCTTACTTATTTGCTCTTCGGATACCTACATAGACCTCAGGAGATGTTTTCGACGTTAAATCTTCGAACGATCAAATTAATAAGGTGATATGAATAGTTATATAAATATATATTAAAAATTTGGTGTATATAAAGTGTGATGATCATTTACCTTTCCCTAATTTTACCTATTTATAGAAGATTATTAGCTTCTTGAACAAGCTTGAGACCTGGCCAACTGCACGAAAGCTTGCCCAAGTGCCCTTTCTGCCAAAAGAGCTACCCGTCGATTATACCCGTAAGTCTGCTTGTTGGTTATTTAGCCTCATTTTTATCCGTCCGATTACATGTCTCTTTTATTCACAGCCCTATACATGTCCCTCGTGGATAACCTGGACTCGACCTCCTCTGTAGGTCGGCCCTCTTCCTAATTAGGTCGTCTATCAAACTATCAAATTCCCGCGCTACCCTATGCCGAGCTCATTTTTGTCCGAGCTCCTTATATCATCCGAGCTATAGACATGTCTGTGTTGTCAGAGCTACTCTTCTGCCGAGCTACATACATATTTGTGTTGTCCTAGCTACCCTTCTGCCGACCTACAGACATGACTGTGTTGTCCGAGCTACCCTTCTGTCGAGCTATGAACATACTCCAGTTATCACAACCACCTAACTGGGTCCTTACTAAGTCTAAACCAATCGGCCTAGCTAGTCTTTAGCCTACAATCCGAGCTAACCGTGACTGGTTCAACCGAACTATCCTTATATGCTATATCATCTAGCCCTCCCATTATCAAACGAACTATTGTTTTCCGAACTCAATAGACTTGTTTGATAATTACAATGATAATTTAAGTTGTGCAACGATATACACAAACAATCAGAATAGCGCTAAACGAATAAAACAGTAAACTTAAGAAAGTTCACACACTTGCGGAAGCAAAGGTTCTTAAAACTGAACCTTCAGGAGAGCTCTCACTCTCCCTCCGGATCTCTTTCTTTTGTCTAGATCTCACAACCATTACACAAGGACTTACAATGCAGAGTCCCTCTACACTATGCTTGAAGTAACTATCTACGCCAACTACTTATCCGACCACAAATTCCTTGTGGTTTTTCTAGTTTGACTCTCTCAAATTAATCTAAGTAGTCCTCGTAAGTACTTCGATCAAAAGAATAAAAAGAACAATTGTATGCACTTCGAGTACGAGAACAAGCTCTCGTCTTGTTGGGTTTTATTAGGAACGACAACAACATGCACGTTTTGAAATTTGGAAAAATAAACCCTAATGCAGCGGAATCTATAGTTAGGGATAGGACATTACCATTTAAACTTTATACCGACTCAGAGACGTTTATGATTTTCTTTGATGGAGATCGTCTGATTACCACAACCCAATCGGTTAAAGGGTTTGTCCTTTGTCAATTCTAATCGAGTGTTGAATCACGAACAGATCACTAGATCGGGCACGTCGGGCTCGGACCGGTTGGATCGGGTTTGAGTCGGTCGAGACTCAGGTTGAATCGATCGGGTCATGTGTCGGGTCTGGTCGGATCATGGGTCGCGGACAGGTTGGCTCGGACCGGCGCTGATCGGGTCTAGTCGCAGACGGGGCGCGGATCACTGGTGCGTCGGGGACGGTGCGCGTCGGGTGGCTGGGACACGCGGTCGCGGGATAGACGGGTGCAGACGCTGGGTTCTCGAGCGTGTGCGTCTCTGTCGTGGGACTCCTAGGCCGATGCAGATTGGGCTCGGGCGTCTGGGGTCACGCGGGTGTGCGGTCCGTGGGAAGAGCAGCACGCGCGTGTTCTCGCGCGCTAGGATCGGGGCACGAGGAACTAGGGTCGATTGCAGGACACGAGCAGGCAGGGACGGCAAGGCACGGTGCATCGCTAGTGACGTGCGGCAGCGTCTGGCTGCGCGCGGTTGCGGGCGTTGGCTTGCGGCTGGGCGCTGGGCGGCTTCCGGCAACTTTGGGTGGCGGCGGTTGACCGAAAAATAAGAGATCTATGGGTTTGATCTATCTAACCTTAAGATCTTCTAATGTATGATCTAAACACCTACTCCGAAAAATCTTGGTGGGCAATTTTTCAGATCTCTCAAACTCTCATTATATAGAACACACAAAAAACTCCTTCTTCCGTTAGGAATCTTTAGTTTAGGCGTGTGGTCTTGTGTGGGGAGAGTCCAAGACATGGTGTATTTATAGACTACATTAGGGACCTTAAGTAGGTGCCAAATATGGGCTTATCCCCTTAGATTTTTTTATTTATTTAAAAATAAAATAAAATTAAGTGGACAAAAACAAAAAAAAGGAGTTGACCAAAATAAAAAGCACGTATTCCAAAAATAAGTTTTACCTTGTAAAACATATTTTTACAATACGTTTTTTAGGTCAATATAATTAATTACATGATTAACTTAATTAAATAAACTTAAAACGTATTTTTAAAATGCGTTTTATATATAAAATTTTAAAAACCATATTTTTGAAATACGTGTTATTAATAAAATTAATTTTATATATTTTTTATTGCAAAAAATAAATTTAAAAAGCTTAAAAACGCATTCTCAAAATACGTTTTATAAATAAAATTAATTTTGTAATTTATTATTGCAGAAATTAATCTTTTTAAAAATATAAATGTATTTGCGAAATACCTTTTACACTAAAATGGATTTCGGAAATATGTTTTACACTAAAACGTATTTCCGAAATCCGTTTTATGTTTGCCCTAAAACCAATTTTGCCCTAAAATCTATTTTGCCCTAAAACGTATTACCAAAACATCGTTTGTCGGGATCCATCCCACATCCAAATATACCTGTTCGGCAAACCAATATCAATCCATTCGTCAAATAATAACCTAACATACATACATTATATACAAAAAGTCAACCACAATATTTTATTCAAAATACAAATATGTTCAAATATCAGTACACATAATCCACAGAAAAAAAAACAAAAAAACAAATATGTCCACAAAATTCCCGAATACATTCGAAGCCTAACTAGGAGTTTAAGGCTCCCTAGGTTTGCGGTTTCGGGAACCCATCCAACGTCGTGGTGGTAGTGAAGAAGACGAGGTTGTGGTCATGAAAGGCGTGGCAGCTTCTTCTTCTTCACCTGAGTAATTCATTTTTTTAAAAATTCATAAATTCGACTGGACAAAAAATAAATAAATAAATAAAATTATTTTTTTTTAAGTAAAAAATTTTCACGTTCTTCTTCTTCCTCAGGCCCAGTGTCGGCAGCGGGTTCGCGGTCGCGTCGTCTTCTACCTCCACCAATGTGGGCAGCAGGTTGATGTCTCGCCCGGTGTGAGTGCGTCCTCTGGGGTCGGACGTAGCTCTCCGGCGATAGAACTTGGCTCGACGACGTCCCTTGTGTGACCTCTCCGCCTCCGACAGTCAGAGAAGTGTAGAGAAGGTTCTGGGAATGTTAGATTGCAGCCTGCGTCTCTAGAGGGAGTATGTGAAACATGTGTTCAAGACTCGCTAACGAGTCATAAGCCCCCTCCATGGCGGTAGCCTGAAAATTAAATTCAAAGTAATTAGTATGAAACACAAACAAAATAATAATAATAATAATAATAATAATAATAATAATAATAATAATAATAATAATAATAATAAACCACAAATTATGAACACTTACACCACACTTCCCCCGCTAGCAAGTGGTTGATAGCCTCCGTCCTCTTGGACCACTGTGTACTTGGCAGGGTCACTGATTAGTCTCATAGTCGTACTGTGAAACCAATCAATGTAGCCGCCCTCAGGCTCAAGGAATGACTCCACAGGGAAATGTGGGAGGACATTTTGGTCTCTTTGTTCGACCCAAGCATTCCCAAGCTCTCCAGAAAGGCGACTCAATCATTGAATTCCCTCACAGTCATTCCCTGGCCTCGGTGGTCTGTCTCCCATTTGGCTCACCCCTAATGATCAGAGGGTCGGGGATGGACTGCTGACACCCGAACTGACAGAGGACCATATCAAGCAGGTGGAGTTCACGGATGTTCCAACAGAAGATCCACCCCTTATACATCCAGAGGCGTGAGCCTTCTGTACACTGAGCCAGGAGAGTACCCTCGTCCAGGTGCCGCTGATAGGGCACCCAATCGAACTTTAAAAAAAAAAAAAAATAATTAGGAATTAAGTTATAAAAAAATTAAAAACAAAAACAAATTTGGATAATGGGAATAATCTAAGTATTAAATATAAATAAATTTGATTACCTTCCACCTAAGGGACATGTTTGTCCCATTTTTATCATCTTTTTTCTTTGTTTATTTGTTAGTGTTTCCCCCCGTTTTTAGGAATCTTTTAGTTCTTTTGGTCCACTAGTCGTTTGTTTGGTGTGTTTGCCGTTTATTTTTCGTTTTCGATATTTTCTGCTCTTTTGTCTGTTTTCGTGTGTTTTTCTTTTGTTTGTGGTGGTGTGTAGGTTCAGGTTTTTCATCACATTTGGAGCCAGTCAAATAACCGAGTAGCGGCCTTCAAGACGGATCAACCCGAGTGTTAGTTCTTCAAAGCCGTGCCCCTGCCCCCACGCCGTGAAGGTGCCCCTGCCCCGCGCCATGGCGCCTGATATTTTAAGTCATTAAACTGTGGGCGTTTAAATAGGATCGAGCAAGGGTTTCAGAGGGTATTCGGCACTTTTCATTTTTCTCTCGTTTTATCAGACGAAAACTTGTTCCTTTTATCTTTGCTTATCTTTGAGATTTTTGGGAGTGACACCCAAGGATTTTGATCGTGGATTCAGATTGTGCTTGAGATTAACACTCTTTATTTATCTATCGTAAGTTTTCTTCTCATTTGACTATGAGTTTGGAATATTTACTGTATACAATATTTTGTGTTCATCTTGACATGAGTGGCTAAATCCTTGAGCTAGGGATAGGGGATGATTACTCGTGTTTGTGTGTTTACCTTGCTTACGATTTTTGTTCGATCTATTCGAGTTGAATTAAACCTAGGGTTAGATGCTTGATCACCATCCTGACCTATTTAATTGACTTGTAGAACCGAAAGGGGAGAAGTCGATCGATCTAGGCTCGATTAGAGTAGGCTTATTCGTGATTGTATTGCCTATGTGTTGTTTGATTGGTTTGATTTACCGTCTATGTTTTCCCTCTTGTTACGAACAGTTATTGAGGATTAAACTCTAGACGTGTAGGTTGATCGAATTATTTAACTGAACAGTCTTAGCTTGGTATTTACATTGGATTCGAGAGCAATCATCCCTGATTCCCTAGCATTCTCATACTGATAAGTAACTCGTTTTAAGTCATTTATAATCGTTCATTTGCGTTATCTGAGAATTAGTAGTCGATAATTGAAAATCAAAATCATCGTATTAGGGTGTTTAGGAAATTAATTTCTTCTTCTTGTGATTGAATATACGTACGAAATAATTCGGCTAACCTTCCTTGAGACACGACCCGGGGATTGAATCATTTGGTTTAACTCCGGTAAAAATAACTACAGCAAAATGGCGCCGTTCCCGGGGAAGGTTTAGGACTTATTTTGTGCGCTTATTCATCTTGTTTTTAGTGTTTCTCTTATTTCTTGTGATTTTTCTTGTTTCTGTGTTTCTCTTGATTTCTTTTTATTTGTTAGGTGTTAGTTCTTGTTTTATTTTGTTTTTATTTTGTTTTTATCATTGGTGCTCGTAACCCTTGTTGGTCTTAGTGTATGCGTACCAGGAGTGGACGCAAATTGCTATCTCCGATCAACAAATCAGTCAACGAGAGCCTGAGGGAGCGGCTGGAAGAGCTTACTCTCGAATCTAACGAAGGAGACGAGCACTCCCCGAAATCGTCAGAAGGCAGTAACGTCGACATGGATGAACAACAGCAACAACCGCCTCGTAACACCCTCCGAACCTTAGCCCAGCCAGTTATCGGGCCAGTCACTTCGTGTATCCGTTTGCCAGATCCCGCACGGAATTATGAGCTAAAAATGATTCACTACAACCAGCTGCCGGCATTCCATGGGCTCCCGAGCGAAGACCCGCTTAACTTCATCCAGGAATTCTACAATGTCCTCAACACCTTCCCCTTGAACGGGCTGAATGAGGATCAGTTGAAGATGAGGTGTTTCCCCGAGACATTGAAAGACCGGGCCAAGGCCTGGTTCATGACACTTGCACCGGCATCTCTGACTACCTGGACCGAGGTTTACACAAAGTTCATTGGGAGGTACTACTCCCACCAGAAGACTCAGGAGCTCCGGTCACAGATCGTCTCGTTTGCCCAACTACCGAGTGAGCCTCTTCACGAGGCCTGGGAGTGATTCAAGGATCTCCAGCGGCAGTGTCCCCACCACAATCTTTCACCGGGACTACTGATGAATTGCTTCTACGACTCCCTCAACCAAAATTTGCAATATATGGTTGACAACGCTGCGGGGGGAGACATCGGTGTAAAGACGTCCGAAGAGATGTATGAGATCTTTGAGACGATGAGTGCTAACTCGTCTCAAAAGAGCAATCAAGGGAAAAGGGTCGTGGTCAACGAGGTATCTTCTGCTCAAGATATGATGGCCCATCAAATAGCCGAACTCACAGAGCAAATGCGGCTAATGATGCACGAGGAGGCCAGTTAGTGCACACCATGGCAGTAGACACATGCGGGGCATGTGGAGTTCAGGGGCATAGATCCGAGGTGTGCCCATCGGCGTTTGACCAGGAGGTAGAAAAACAGTATACAGATGTCAATGCCCTCCAAGGTTATCAAAACAGGCAGCCCAATGACCCCTATTCCAACACGTACAATCCCGGGTGGAGAAATCACCCACATTTCTCGTGGTCCAACAACAACAACACCCTCCAGCCACCTCGTCCAAACTTCAACCAACAGCAGCCCCGTCCAAACCTCATGCAACAGCAAACCCGTCCCAACTTCATCCCCCGTCCGAGCTACCAACAACAACAGCAACCACAACAGCAAGCCCAAGGGTCCGGTTCAAGCTCGTCAAATCAAGATGACAAGCTGGACAAGATCCTTCAGTTTATCACCAACCAGGACTCATCTATTAAGCGTCTCGAGACGCAAGTGGGTCAGCTTGCCACGAGAGTCGGGAACATGGAGGCTGAGTCAGACAAGGGGAAACTTCCGAGCCAGCCCGAGCAAGCAAAGGCGATAACAGTGTTGAGGAGCGGGAAGGAAGTGGACAACAAAGTGAGAATGCCCGAGCCTGTTGACCCCAAACCAACTGACCAGCCCAAAGAAACCGAGGAGAGTACGAAGAGCACAGGAACCGACTCGGGAAAACCAACAGAGAGTCCTTTGTTACACAAGTCTCTAAATCCTTACAAGCCACGCATCCCTTTTCCGAGTAGACTCCGAGACGAGAAGCAAGAGCAACAATTCCGAGATCTCTACAACATGCTCTCAAAGGTCAACGTCAACTTACCTCTCCTGGACGTGATCAAGAACATGCCTTCTTACGTGAAGTTCTTCAAGGATTTGGTCACGAAGAAGAGAAAGTTCGGAGATGGGGAGAAAGTGGTGGTTTATGAGGCAGCGAGTGCCATGCAGCATGATCTTCTAAAGAAAGAACGGGACCCCGGGGGTTTCGTGATAAGAATTGCTCTCGGGAACGGAAAAGAGGCTTCGGGGATGCTTGACCTCGGAGCGGGAATCAACCTTATGCTGTTCTCCATCTTTCAGCGACTCCGCCTAGGAGACTTGAGGCCGACCCGGATGTGCCTCCAGCTTGCAGACCGTTCAATCAGGTACCCAAAAGGGGTAGTGGAAGATGTCCTTGTCCGTGTTGGGAGACTCATTGTCCCTGTGGATTTCGTCGTCCTGGATATAGGGGACGTACAGGAGAATGGGAAAGACCACACAATCCTTCTGGGCAGACCGTTTATGGCCACCACCAACACCCTCATTGATGTCAAGAACGGGACCTTGAACATGACTGTCTTAGACGAATCCGTTTCTATTTCAGTCCGAGAAGCCACATCTGCATCCTCAGTGAATTTTGTGGAGGAGTGCGCCTTCGTTGATATAACCGACCCGTTTGTGGAGGAGACGACTAAACGTGACTATGAAGAGAGGACAATGCCCGATCTAGACGATGAAGAAGGGCCAACCATTGAGCTTTTTGCAGCTGACGAGTCCCACACAACACTGACACCCACTCTAGAGCTCAAGAAACTACCCCGACACCTCAAGTATGTGTTCCTTGATGACGAGAAGCAAAAACCGGTAATCATCTTCGCTGAACTTTCCAGTGATGAGGAGAAGGAACTAGTTGATGTGCTCAAGAAGAATCAGAAGGCAATTGGGTGGACCCTAGGAGACATTAAAGGCATCAGCCCTTCTACATGCATGCACCGGATCATTTTGGAAGAGGATGCCAAACCATTTCGGGACAGCCAACGGCGGCTCAACCCGAACATGATGGAGGTGGTAAAGAAGGAGGTGCTGAAGCTCTACTCAGAAGGGCTCATTTATCCAGTGGCAGACAGCGAGTGGGTCAGCCCGATCTATGTGGTGCCGAAGAAATGGGGTATCACGGTGATAGAGAATGAGAAGAAGGAGATGGTCCCCACCCGAATCACTACCGGGTGGAGAATGTGTATAGATTACCGCCGCCTCAATGCTGTGACCAAGAAAGACCATTTCCCTTTGCCGTTCATTGATCAGATTCTCGACCGTCTCTTGGGCCATCAGTTTTATTGCTTCCTGGATGGACTCTCCGGCTACTACCAAGTAGCCATAGCGCCCGAGGACCAACCGAAGACTACCTTCACTTGCCCATTCGGCACATTTGCCTTCAGACGGATGCCATTCGGCCTATGCAATGCACCCGGGACCTTCCAAAGATGCATGTTCTCCATCTTCTCAGATATGCTCGAGGACTGCCTCCAGGTATTTATGGATGACTTCTCTATTTTCGGTACTTCATTTTCTGATTGTCTCCATAATTTATCTCGTGTGCTTGAGAGGTGTATTGAGTCTAACTTGACATTGAGTTGGGAAAAAAGTCATTTTATGGTGACTAGTGGGGTCGTGTTAGGTCATGTGGTATCGAGTCGTGGAATTGAGGTTGATAAAGCAAAAATTGACGTGATTGAAAAACTCCCTCCACCTGTGAATGTGAAAGGGGTTAGAAGTTTTTTAGGTCATGCTGGCTTCTATAGGCGATTTATTAAAGATTTTTCGAAAATAAGCCAGCCTTTGTGTCACTTGCTTGATAATGATGTGCCTTTCGTGTTTGATGATGCATGCGTAGATGCTTTTGGTCAATTGAAAAATAAGCTTATGACGGCACCTATTGTGATTGCCCCTGATTGGTCTTTGCCATTTGAGATTATGTGTGATGCATCGAACCTTGCTGTTGGGGCCGTGTTGGGTCAACGAGTTGATAAGTTACTTCGTGTAATTTATTATGCTAGTTTGACTCTTAATGGCGCCCAATTAAACTATACCACCACTGAGAAAGAGCTTTTGGCTGTTATTTTTTCTTTAGAAAAGTTTAGATCTTACATTCTAGGATCTAAAGTGATTGTTCATTCTGACCAGGCGGCTCTTAGGTATTTATTGAGTAAAACTCAGTCGAAACCCAGACTCATTCGGTGGATTTTACTATTGCAAGAGTTTGATGTAGAGATTCGTGATAGGAAAGGTTGTGAGAATGTTGTTGCTGATCACTTGTCTCGCATTATTCCTTCTGATCCTTCACTCACTTTGCATGAGCATGTTGACATTAATGATAGTTTTCCCTATGAACATGTGAGTGAAGCGACTTGTGTTCCTTGGTATGCGGACATAGTGAACTATTTATCAGATGGAGTCTTGTTGTCTAACCTCTCTTCCCAAGAGAGAAGGCGTTTCGTGTTGATGTGCAGGAGTTACTTTGGGATGACCCATTCCTTTTCAAGATGGGGAAAGATGAGATCCTTCGGAGGTGTGTGCCCTGTTGTAGTTCTTTTTACCGGAGTTAAATCAAAAGATTCGAACACCGGGTCGTGTCTCAAGGAAGGTTAGCCGGATTATTTTGTACGATTATTCAAGCACAGAAATGGAAAATAAAAGAAGTGAAAATCCTAAACATTCTAAATCAAGTTTGGAGATTTGATTATCGTCTACTAATTTGAAAAGCAAGTGATTGAACAGGGCAAGCAAACTAGGAATCACAAATTTAATATATAAAGAAGGGGCTAGGGTATCGGGGTCGATCAATTCCGGTTCTCAATACACTGAACGAGCAATCAAGAGCTCGGTTGAACGTTTCGCTAAACTACTCATCTAGAGGTCTATCCTCAATAACTCTTCGTAACAAGAGGATAGACATAAATAAGCAATTCTTGAAGCAATCAACACATAAGCTATACTATTACGAACAAGCTTATTCCTAACGAGCCTAGATCGAACGATTTCTCCCTTTTCAGTTTTAAAATCGATTAGATAGATCAAGATGGTGATCAATCATCAAAACCCTAAATTAAGCACAACTCGAGAGGATTGAGCAATTATCATGCATATAAATAAAATCAAACCGGAACGATCTTCCCTTAACCCTAGCTAAAGGATTTAGCTACTCATATTGCATTCAACTCCAACACATATAGTAATCAAAGCCATTCAATCAATAAGAAGATGAAACGAAAGCTTACGATTGAATAATCCAATGTTGAATACACGAATAACTGAATCCACAAGCTTAATCTTGGTGTTTTCACAATCCTAGATCAAATCCTATGAAGAACTAAGAGAAAAACTGTTTTGGAGTGAATAATAATGAGAGAAAGTCTAAACCTAGGTGAAAAGTGAATGAAAAACTGATCAAAAAACGAAACTTAAAAATCTGCTGTCGCGACCTCCGCGGCCGCGACTTAGACCTCCGCGGCCGCGGCGAACAACATCTCGCGGCCGCGACTTCCTCCGCGGCCGCGACCTCCGCGAGCCAGAAATTGGAATTTACGTGCACCTCGCGGCCGCGACCTCCTCTTCTCCGCGGCCGCGGCGAAGAATTTCTGAACTTTGGTTTTCGGGTTCGTCTTCTCTCGTCCGGACTCGGAATTTGATCCCGTCTTCTCCAACACGACCCCAACTCATCCAACTAGACAGTAGACTTCGCGTAGTCATACACCGATCCACCAAACCTGCACATCACCACCGACAAGAAATACGGAAAACCGGGGAAAACGAACAAAAAGACCAAAAAAGACGACTAAAACAAAGGATAAGTACGAGACGACTCGAAACGGACCAAAAACCAAAGAAAAATACCTAAGTAGGGGAAAAACAAGCATGAAATAAACAAAGAAAACATGACAAAAGTGGAACGAACATGCCCGAAGAAGAACAACCGGATGTCCTTGTTTTTTGCCACGAGCTTCAGTGTGGGGGATATTTTGGAGGTCGAAAGACCGCCCTTAAGGTTCTCCAATCAGGTTTATTCTGGCCGACCCTTTTTAAAGATGCTTATATTTTTTGCAAATCTTGTGACCGTTGTCAACGAATTGGGAATATTGGTCCAAGAAATGAAATGCCTTTAGTTAACAATCTTCAAGTTGAAATCTTTGATGTATGGGACATTGATTTTATGGGCCCGTTTCCCAAATCTTGTGGTTTGAGTATATTCTTCTCGTCGTAGATTACGTGTCCAAGTGGGTTGAGGCTATCCCCACAAGGACATGTGATGCTAAAGTGGTCATCAAGTTTTTGCAGGGACATGTGTTGAGCAGGTTCGGATTCCCACGAGTTATTGTGAGCGATGGAGGCAAACACTTTTGCAACCAGATTTTTGAGAAACTGATGAAGAAATACAGCATTTCACACAAGGTCGCCACTCCATACCACCCACAAACTTCGGGCCAGGCAGAAACGAGTAACAAGCAGATCAAGACCATTCTTGAGAAGACAGTGAACTCGTCTAGGAAAGATTGGTCCAGTCGTCTTGATGATGCACTATGGGCCCAACGCACAGCTTACAAGGGAGTCTTGGGGATGAGCCCGTTCCGGCTCGTCTACGGGAAGGCGTGCCACCTTCCGGTCGAAATCGAGCACAAAGCTTTTTGGGCGATAAAGTGGATGAATTTTGATCTTGATGCAGCCGGACGTGAGCGGATGTGGCAACTGTCAGAACTTGAGAAGTTGAGGAACGAGGCTTACGAGAACTCCAAAATTTACAAAGACAAGGTCAAAAAGCTTCACGACTCGACCATTGTCCAAAAGAACCTGGTGCCCGATATGAAAGTTCTCTTATTCAACTCCCGACTTCGTCTATTCCCGGGAAAGCTTAAGTCCCGATGGAGCGGACCGTATATCATTGACGAAGTGTTATCTTTTGGAGCAGTCCGACTTCGAAATCCGGCGAATGGTGAATTGTTTGTGGTCAATGGGCATAGGGTAAAGCCTTATTTTGAGGGCGAATTCGGGAAATACCATATCGAGACCATCGGTCTCGGCGATGCCGTGTATCCTTGATCCAAAATTGTGCCGAGCTCCCGGCTTAAACTGAGCAATTATTTGTACTTTTTGTGTATATCTATATATATATGTATTTATATATATTTCTGTTAAAAAAAAAAAAAAAAAAAAAAAAAAAAAAAAAAGACTGAATTTGTTTCCAGGTATCGCGCCGCAAGTGTGCCACGATCCGGACTGTGGCTTTTGCCTTCATTACGCGTCGTGCCGCAGCAGTCATCGCGCCGCGGGACTTCATTCCTCGTCGCGCCGCGAGATCACCACGACCTGGACTGCGGGTTTAGCCTATGCATCGCGTCGCGCCGCGGCAGGCATCGCGCCGCGGAACATCAATCCCTCGCGGCGCGGTATAGCGACACGCCGCGGCAACTTCACAGTATAAATAGCAGAGTCGGCTTATTCTCGCTATTTCCCATAAACTCTCGACTAAATAACCTAGCTCTCTTCTGCGACATCGACCTCCGACCATCATATCTAAGCCCGGCGACCACTTAACATCCGGCGACCCTCCATCACCGGCAAACCTCTGAGTGCTTTCATCCCCTCTCGTTCGGATTGAAGAACCCTAGCCCCTAATTCAACATCTCCATCATTCTCGACAGTCACCGACGGCAGCACCCCCGACCACCTCTGGCAATTTCTCCGGCCGTGTTCCCAGCCACCAGCACCACCGGCAGCCTCCCTCTCCGACCAGCGAGCACGTCCGTTCACCTGCAGCGGTTCTCAGCCACACAAACAACTCCCTTCTCTCTTTTGAGCTTCCTCATAGTATATTAGCATTTTGACGCCCGATAATCGATATTCTTGTGATTTTGTGACGAATTCGAGTTGTTTGGGTTGGATTGTGAAGAATTGGATTGAAGTTGGAGTTATTTCGGGTTTCTTTTCATTGAAGTGCTCAATACCTTCCCAAGTCCTATTATTGCACTTAAGGTGTTCGGTGAATTGTTCGAGAGAACTACAATTCCAATATGGTGAAAACAAGGAATGCGGGTCCTTCCACGAGCAAAGATAAAGGGAAGGCCATCATCGTCGCTCCACCCGAGTCATCGAACCACTCGGATTCCGATTCGGCGGAAGGGACCACTCCGTTAGCTCGAACCCATGGCATTCCATTTCCGATTTTTAACGACTCAGAGGTGGACGCGTACAAGCGACTTGCCGCACACACCATGCCTAATCCCTGAGCTATCGAGTGGGCGACGATGAAAGCTCTTCATATCGACGAACAAGTTCGGAGTTATTTGAAAGTACTTAACTTGGAGAAGTACGCGACCCGTGATAATTTCACTGCCTTCCGGACACTCACCTTGGAATGTTTTAGCACCATTGAGATGCACGATAACGACAACTACCTCACTTGTCGCTTGGACGGGAAAGAGTTCAAAATACGGATAAAGTTCTCTATGATATTTACGGTTTGAAAACAACGGGTGCTCGCAAGAAACAGGGAGATTTCCAGACTGACAGACATTGGGCCTCTTTTTCACCATGCAAGACTTTCCATAAAATCTGGCCATCGGCGGGGTTAATCAAGGAGCTTCCCATTGCGGTTGTGCATAAGTTCCTCTTCTACCACATTTTCGGAAAAAAAGAAGCTAACAAGGTAAGTGAACAGGAGGTGTTCGTTCTGTGGGCTATGTGCAAAAAGAAACCGATATGCCTTCTCAATTTCCTCAAGCAAGCTCTTGTCGACATACGCCGAAAAACAGTGAGCTACCCCACCTTAGGTCATGTGGTGACTGATATTGTCAAGTACTTCAAAATTCCAGTAGCTGTTGAGGAGGGCATCGGTCCGATGGGCATCGGCTATATCGAGCTTAAATCTGGGGGTTTTCTGGATAGGCATTTCAAGTTCCAGCCCTATACCGAACGCAAATGCTACAAGGCTTACGTGAAGGAGATGAAGCGAGCAGCAGCTGAAGCAGCTTTATCCACACAAGCCACGGGAGGCCCCTCTCAACAGGCGGCCGACGAGATTGCCGACCCAATCGAGCATACTCCAGGCGACGAGGAAGAGCCAGCCCAACTTCAGTCCCATCATGACATTCCAAACGCCCTATCCGAGCAGGCACCTAAGTGGTTCGTCGAGTATCAGAAATGGCAAGATGAGCATCAGACTCGACCGGAGGAGTACCTGCGAACCATCCATGCCGAGGTTAGTTCGCACAATGCTCGGTTGGAGGCCTACATCGCGAAAAATGACAAACGTTGGGACCAATGGGAAGAGACGCATGCAACACACGAGGCCCGTTGGGACCATTGGGAACAGAAGCAATATGCCCAATGGAATCAGTGGAATGATCAGTTTCAACAGTGGGACATCCGATGGAGCTCGGGTTCCGATCAACCTTCCTTACCTCAACCGCCACCGTCGGACGCACAGTGATTTCTCACTGTGCTTTGTACGTCTTCCTTCTCTTTCTCTTTTGTTTGGTATAGCTTATTTCTTTTGAGTCGGTTGATTGTGTGGTTCAACTCTCCTTCACTAAGGATCGACAATGGGGACATTGTCTGATTTTAAGTGTAGGGGAGTTTTTGCATGTATATGTGGCTACGTGGTTGACCAGTCTAGCTCTAGGTTTATTTGTCTTTTGAGTCTATATTTGTCTTTTGTTTGGTGGACCAGTCTAGTTTTTAGTTTATTTGCTTTTCGAGTTTGGACATTGGTGAAATTCAAGATTGGTTTATGGTTGTTTAATGACGTTGGAAAGTTGTGATGATGATCTTGAGAGGCATATTTTGAATTGTGGCCCGATTGCTTTGATTAACACTCATATATATACACCCGGTGAGATTTGAGCCATATTCATTTCTTGTGCGATATTGGTCTGAATGTTGAATAAATCAGAACTTGCCTTGAGACTGCTGTGAAATAAGTTGATTAGATTTGTGATAGGTGAACATGATAAAGGCATTCTTTGCTATTTGTGTATCATTTTTCTTCTTTCGAGAATAATTTTCGCTAGTCACCCCTTTGAGCCTTACTTCTCATTTTCGTTGTTGACCCCGTGTTGATAATGTTTGGAAAGAGGATGGTGATGATTGTCGAAGTTGTGTATATATATATATATATATATATATACATATATATATATAAAAACCTAAATTAGAAAAAAAAAAAAATAAATAATGTGGAAGCATGTTGGCTTGGGTGGAGGTTGGAGAACCGGTTGAAGCCGGAGGAGTTGTTGATTATGGTTGAAGTGCTGAGTTGTGATATATTCTATATTTGAGCCATTTGACCTATATTTATCTTACCCGACCCGTTCAGCCTACATTACGTCCATAAAAGTCCTTTTGATTTACTGTCTCATTTATTTGATTGATTTAGAGTAGGGGTTAGACAATAGGCAAGCGTATGATCGATCTAACTGACGACCAATTTGAGTGCTCCTGTCTTTTATTTTTGCAAGAAAATGAGTGAGGCATTTATATCATATCTCCGTACTAGAGAGTTTGTGTTATCATGTGATTGAGTTCATTGTCAAGGTGTGTTCTCGAGGTCATCGGAATTCTTTCCAACCTAGTTGATCAATTTGAGACTTTTCTTGTTTTGAAGCCATTGTACTTGCTCGTTTGCGTGTTTTTCTTTTCTTTTCTTTTTGTTCGGGACGAACAAAAGTCTTAGTGTGGGGGAGTTGTTTGTCCCATTTTTGTCATCTTTTTTCTTTGTTTATTTGTTAGTGTTTCCCCCCGTTTTTAGGAATCTTTTAGTTCTTTTGGTCCACTAGTCGTTTGTTTGGTGTGTTTGCCGTTTATTTTTCGTTTTCGATATTTTCTGCTCTTTTGTCGGTTTTCGTGTGTTTTTCTTTCGTTTGTGGTGGTGTGTAGGTTCAGGTTTTTCATCACATTTGGAGCCAGTCAAATAACCGAGTAGCGCACACCCCGACCTTCAAGACGGATCAACCCGAGTGTTAGTTCTTCAAAGCCGTGCCCCTGCCCCGCGCCGCGAAGGTGCCCCTGCCCCGCGCCGCGGTGGAGCCTCGCGCCGCGGCGCCTGATATTTTAAGTCATTAAACTGTGGGCGTTTAAATAGGATCGAGCAAGGGTTTCAGAGGGTATTCGACACTTTTCATTTTTCTCTCGTTTTATCAGACGAAAACTTGTTCCTTTTATATTGCTTATCTTTGAGATTTTTGGGAGTGACACCCAAGGATTTTGATCGTGGATTCAGATTGTGCTTGAGATTAACACTCTTTATTTATCTATCGTAAGTTTTCTTCTCATTTGACTATGAGTTTGGAATATTTACTGTATACAATATTTTGTGTTCATCTTGACATGAGTGGCTAAATCCTTGAGCTAGGGATAGGGGATGATTACTCGTGTTTGTGTGTTTACCTTGCTTACGATTTTTGTTCGATCTATTCGAGTTGAATTAAACCTAGGGTTAGATGCTTGATCACCATCCTGACCTATTTAATTGACTTGTAGAACCGAAAGGGGAGAAATCGATCGATCTAGGCTCGATTAGAGTAGGCTTGTTCGTGATTGTATTGCCTATGTGTTGTTTGATTGGTTTGATTTACCGTCTATGTTTTCCCTCTTGTTACGAACAGTTGTTGAGGATTAAACTCTAGACGTGTAGGTTGATCGAATTATTTAACTGAACAGTCTTAGCTTGGTATTTACATTGGATTCGAGAGCAATCATCCCTGATTCCCTAGCATTCTCATACTGATAAGTAAATCGTTTTAAGTCATTTATAATCGTTCATTTGCGTTATCTGAGAATTAGAAGTCGATAATTAAAAATCAAAATCATCGTATTAGAGTGTTTAGGAAATTAATTTCTTCTTCTTGTGATTGAATATACGTACGAAATAATCCGGCTAACCTTCCTTGAGACACGACCCGGGGATTGAATCATTTGGTTTAACTCCGGTAAAAATAACTACAACAGGACAACCACGGACTCTCTGAAAGTTCGTATCCCTCATTTTTGAGCGAATACGAGGGATACGTTCTCATGCCCAAACCTACACATATCGACATATGCATTTGTTATTAGATATTAGTCTAAATTAGAATTAAAAAAATGAACTTTTAAATAATAAGTAAATAAATGTACCTGAATCAATTGGACACAGTTCTTGATCTAGTTTTTCCCGGCCTTGTAGCTCGTGCAGAGCGCTCTATACACTCCGGCCAGGAGCGCCGAACCCCAGCTGTACGTCGTGATCGCATCGATGTCGTGCAAATGTTGCAACCAGTAGAGGTTCACTCCATTGGCCCTCTGGTCGGGGAAGAAGAAGGAACCGATGCACCAGAGTATAAGGGCCCTCGCCCTCTGTTTATAGTCCTGGGTTTGATCTCCATCTGTTATCTCTCTGGTGCACTCCACTTCTAACCCTGAGGTCCACAAAAACTAGCCTGTAATGGCCCAAGTCTTGGGGTCGCGCTCCGGGTCGTCGTCATTCTGAGAGTGGTTTATATATATTAAAAATTAATGAATGGAGTAAACATAAAAATAAAAAATAAAAAAATTGTAGGAAAAAATTTACCTGGACATAGGGCTCGAACCCTAACAAATCTATACACGCGTCTCGCCGTTCTTGGGGTGTGCGATCTTGAGTCTCTCCCCAACAAGGCGTTTCATTGATCGGGAGACCAAATAGGACTTGTACGTCCTGCAGCATGATCGTGGCCTCCGCGAAGTCAAAGTGGAAGGTATGCGTCTCCGGTCGCCACCTTTCGACCAGACAGGTAATAAGGTTGTTGTCCGTCTGTACTCTGCCCATTCTAAACAGCGTCCCAAAACCTGTCCTCTCGATTACTTCCCAAACTCTGGGATGTTGTTTGTCCAACGATTTCCAAAACTCAGTGTCTCAACGGCGGGTTTTAACGACGCCGTCACGACATCCCTCCAAATCCTCGAATACGGCATTCGATCGGTGGCGGTACTGAAGATATAGAAGGGACGCATCCCTCGGACTGGGATGTACATTGTAGCGTTGCGGTTGTGAGGACGACGATGATGCCATTTTCTACAAAAAAATTACAAAAAAAACAATCATTTGCAAATGAAAATAATACAATCATATTCACAAAAAAATAAAAAAAAATTCACAAAAACAAAAATAAATTATATACACAATAAATTTACAAATTCACAAATCATATACACAATAAATTGACATTAAAATTATATACAAGAAAATTATATTCTCACTAAATGAAAAAAAAAATCACACTAAATGAAAAAAAACAATCATATTCTCATTCCAATTCGACTCCAAGAAAATTATATACACAATAAATTCACAAATAAATTCACCTCATCACAATCATCACATATTCACAAAATGTATAACAATATGTACAACAATCCCTTTGAGGCATTTTATCGAACACCTTCAAATCATAGATTTCCAAACAAACTATAAAACCTTAATCAATTTCTAAATAACCCATCAATTTATCAAACAAACATAATAAAGCAACCCATCAACATATCTCAATCCATAACTCAATCCAATTTAAAACGCTAAGTTTAGCCCTAATTCAAAATTATTGAAACAATTGAAATTTGAAAAAATAAACCTTAATGCAGCGGAATCTATAGTTAGGGTTAGGACATTACCGTTTAAAATTTTTGCCGACTCAGAGACATTTCTGATTTCCTTTGATGGAGATCGTCTGATTACCACAACTTAATCGGTTGAAGAGTTTGGCCTTTGTCGATTCTAATCGAGTGTTGAATCACGAATGGATCACCGGATCGGGCTCGGACAGGTTGGATCGGGTTCGGGTCGGTCGAGACTCGGGTTGAATCGATCGAGTCACGGGTCGCGGACAAGTTGGCTCGGACCGGCGCTGATTGGGTCTGGTCGCAAACAGGGCGAGGGTCATTGGTGCAGGTCGCGGACGGTGCGCGTCGGGTGGCTGGGACGCGTGGTCGCGGGACAGACGCGGGCAGGCGCTGGGTTCTCGGGCGCGTGCATCTCTGTCGCAGGACTCCTAGGCCGATGCGGATTGGGCTCGGGCGTCTGGGGTCACGCGGGTGTACGACGCGGGTCTCCTGGTCGTGCGAGGAGTAGCATGCGCGTGTTCTCACTAGTTGGGATCGGGGCACGAGAAACTTGGGTCAATGGCAGGACATGAGCAGGCAGGGACGGCGAGGCACGGTGCATGGCTGGTGACGTGCGGTAGTGTCTGGCTGCGCGCGGTTGCAGGCGCTGGCTCGCGGCTGCGTGCGGCTTGGCAGCTTCCGGCGACTTCGAGCGACGGCGACGATTTTCGACGACTTGCCGACGGCGGCGGCTAACCGGAAAATAGGAGATCTATGGGTTTGATCTATCTAACCTTAAGATCTTCTAATGTATGATCCAAACACCTACTTCGAAAAATTTTGGTGGGCAATTTTTCGGATCTCTCAAACTCTCAATATATAGAACACACAAAAACTCTTTGTTACTGGATGATTCCGTTGTAGTTAAGCATATTTTATCTACATATCACTAATTTACATGTGTATCTACAATTAAAAAAATAATCGAACATTCCATAATGGGATTGTAGTTCTCCCATCATAAGATAATGACCTACATGTTTAGTTAAACGAGAAAGACATAACTTACAAGAAATAAATAACAATGTAAAGTCACCATCAACTTTATGATTCAAAACCTTGTTATATTACTCGACAATACATCATATATCCTCATCGATTGCGAGCACTTACGTATGCAAAATTATTGTCCAAATCTATTAGTAGATATCTTTATTTAAAATGGAAGAGCTAACACCAAACGGAAAAAAAATTTGAACAGAAAATGATTACTGCAATTTTATGTCTTTAATTAGTAAATTGAAACCAATATTGAAATTCGAATTAGTGAATACATAGATTGATGAGGTGAACCAAGGAAAAAAAAAAAAAACCCCCTGCAATTTTATAATAATTGTTTGTTCTTAATAGTTAGAGGCCGAAATGGACAATCGGATAAGTGCGAGCTTCAAAGTAGAGCTCTAATGGATAAGAACGAAAGCAGGACCCCGAAGCGTACTCATCGCCTCCGATTTTGACTGCGTCAGCCATAGAGGCCCATCTCGCCACGTGTCAGACAGATCAATAACTTGCAACCCCAAAGATCAAGCGGACCACAGAGTATAGCATGCACCGTGGAGCAGCCGATCAGGAAAACGTACACTTTTTGCCACTGTTCTTATATATAATATTACTGTATTACATTAGAATAAATGGCATGATTGGTTTGTGCATCGTGATTACATCTTAGCAGGCAACCATTGGGAAACAAACTAATTCAAAAACAAGAAAAAAAGGAATCGAAAGTTTTTTTTGGTTTTCTCGTTGGTTAGGGTGAGAGAGAGAGAAGAAAAAGAGGAGAGATGGTGGCGGAAGAAGGCGAAACGCCGAGAAGCCCAGAGGCAAAACTTGGGATGCAAGTTGAGGATTTGTGGGATGTGCAAGAGCCTCAGCTTAGCCCTACTGAGAAGCTCAACGCTTGCTTTGAGAGCATCCCTGTTTCTGCTTTCCCACCTGCACCTTCATCACAAGGTCCTTTTCTTCTTTCTGTTTTTATTCGATAAATAAATTAGTTTTTGGTAATTTTCTCTTCAAACAGATCATTGTTTCTTTGTGTTTGTTTTAGCTGTCCTTGATTGCAAGTTAGATCATGTTTGATTTGCTGTTTGTTGTACGTTTTTCTTTTTGCGTGTGGTGTGTATCGACGATTAAGAAAAAAGATGAGTGAATTAGTTGGTTCACCTAGTTAAAAAGGATGGGTGTACTGTAGAATACTGTAGAAAACAATTGGTTTCGGTCCTGTTTGATGTTAATTTTCCTTGGATTTTCAGATGATCATTCACATAATTGATCATCTGCTTGGTCACATAATCTGCGCTTTTTAGATTATCTGGCGAGAGCATATTTTGGGTGTACTCAATTACTAAGATAAAGATGTGGATGAGAGATAAATTCAGAATGTAATTGAACTTACCAATATACTGATGCATATGTCATTAAACATCATTTTGGATTATGTTTGGCATAACCCATAACGGCAATTAATGTCACTCGTTATTAAGATATTTGAGGCAACATTTTATTCTAATTTGTTTGCTACGACTATCTGCATTTTTTGTGAATTGAGCAAATAACATCGTAACATGTCTCTCATATTCTATCTGAGTAAGTACCGAATCTTCTTTATTGACTCGTTCATGTTAATTGGACATAATCCTTTTGCAGTCATTGAGATAAGATCAGACACAAGCCTGGACGAGGCTGTCAAGTTACTGGCAAGGCACAAAGTCCTTAGTGCCCCTGTTGTTGATGTAAATGCACCTGATGACGCCAGCTGGATCGACCGATACATTGGCGTCGTTGAGTTTGCTGGCATTGTTGTGTGGATTCTGCATCAGGTTCGTTTCACATTTTGGTACATGATTTCATCTTACTACCATATCACTCCCTGTAAACTGTTTCTTGTTCTGTTATTGTTTTCTTTTGTAAATAAAAAAGGGATCTGAAGATGATAGTAAAATGGGTATTGACTTGTATGGACCTTATTATATCCTTTATAGGCATTGAGTATGGGTTCAAGTATATA
>BKCP01005128.1:378356-389256 GCA_008636005.1 Striga asiatica
AAGATTCTGTTTCATGATTTAAATAAACAGGTTGGGGATATATCGGGAACTTTTCGCTGGGCCCCATTTCTGGCTTTGCAGAAGGCCAACTCGTTTCTGACTATGCTCCTATTGCTGTCCAAATACCGTATGAAGAGTGTCCCTGTTGTTGATTTGGGGGAAGCGAAGATCGACAATATCATCACTCAGAGTGCCGTTATTCACATGCTCGAAGAATGTGCAGGTCTTCACTGGTTCGAGAGCTGGGGTTCCAAAAGGCTCTTTGAACTGGGACTTCCTCTCATGAAATCTCGCCACATAATAAAGGTGAATTTATATTTATTACGTGCATGTACCATTAAGTAACCTGAATCAGTTATCATGCTTATTATTGTAATCATTATGTCATTTCCACTTTTATGGCTTTCAGGTTCGTGAATCTGAAGTTTCTCTTGTTTCTATCTAATCAGCCCAACTTATAGACTCCATATTATCCATATTGTCTCCAATTTGAAGAAAAAAACTGTTTTGCCACGATATTGCTATATGCGATTGCTGTTGTTGAATGTTTTTTTATTTTTTTTTATTATTTTTTTTTTGTACATTTGTTTTCTGTTGTCTAGGTCAATGAGGATGAGCCTGTTCTTCAGGCGTTCAAACTAATGCGGCAAAATGGAGTTGGAGGTGTGCCTGTGGTTGCAAATGGTGGAAATAAGGCAATCGGCAATATAAGCATCCGAGATATCCAATTCCTTCTCATGGCACCTGAGATCTACAAGGAGTATAGGTCTGTAGCTTCATTTTTCTCTGCCACATTTTTTTTTTTTTTCATTTGAAAATCGATATGTGAAGATTATAAGAGCCAAGGGTAAAACCTAGTTTAGCTTATAGTAGACAACTGCTTTCTTATTTTGTGTACAATTATCTGCCAGTGACGTTTCTAAAAAATAATTTAACGGGCAGCATGTTTAACAGCTGACTGGAAGTGTAATAATATTTTTGGTGATGAAATTGAGTTGAGTTTGGCATGTGGTGTATTATACAGATCAATCACTGCCAAGAACTTCCTGGCGGCAGTGAGAAGGCATCTTGAGGAGCAGCAGAATGAGTCTCCATTGGTGACATGCATGAAGGACGATACCCTTAAACAAGTGATTATCAAGCTCGACTCAATGAAGATCCACCGCATATATGTGGTTGACGAATCCGGGAATCTGGAAGGAGTTATCACTCTAAGGGACATAATATCAAAGCTCGTGCATGAGCCGAGAGGTTATTTTGGGGATTTCTTTGATGGTGTCCTGCCACTGCCTGCCAATAGCAGGGTCTGAGTTTCTCTAACCGCGTGTTTTATATTCAAATCTTGTGCTTTTCGTAATAACTGGAGACTGAGTGGAGTTTTTGACTGTGTTGATATGAGATTACATAGTAATCATTTCATAGGTTGATATTTTTTCTTGGGTTAGGAGAGACCTCTGTCGCAACTCTTGTGTAATATTGTCGTGTAATGGGAAGAGTTGTCGGTTGAGTGTTGCTTCACTTTGTAATTTGGCAGTGTTTGATGAAGTTCACCTAATTTTTCTTAATGAATGATTGCCCCTGTGATTGGATTAATGTTCAATCTAAAAAATGCCTGGATTCAGGTTGACATTTGCACTCCAATCTGGATCGTCAGCCTAGTCGAATTTGAAAAGTCCACCAATTTCATGTTCTTACTTCTAGTCAAATGCAATCCATATGTTGAAGCGTGGCTCAAGTATTTGAGTATTCTCTTCACACTTATTAAATGAGTGTCAAGTGGACAAGCTATGAATTGACCCACTTTATTCACTGCAAAGGATATATTGCTGCATCTATAGTGGGATCACCTGTGCACTTAAAAAGTTTAGAAGAAGTAACTATTGGTGTAGGATAACCTTTAGCATCCTCCATCTTTGCTCTCTTCAGGAGTCACAAATGTATTCATGCTGACACAAGTGTAGCCCTTCTGAAGTTTATAAACCACTATTCTAAGGAAATGATGAATTTCCCCCAAATCTGTAAGGAATACTATGCACTCGACTCCTAAATAGTTATCTCTATCAAGAGACTATATCATCCACATAAATTAGCAAAAGTATTTGAGCCTCTTTGCTTGTCTTAATAAAACAATGAAGGATCTGCCTCAGAATTCTTAAGCTCAAGATTGTAGAGAGAACCTTTTATCTTATTGAACCAAGCCCTAGAGGCTTGCTTTAGACCTTAAATTGCCTTTTTCAATTTGCACACTAGAAGGTTGTTATCAGTCGAACCAAATTCAAAGTCTAGAGGCAGCTTCTTATAAACATTTTCTTCTAAATTCCCGTGAAGAAAAGGATTGTTTACATCAAGTTTTACCTTGCAATGCATTCTTACAACAAGAACAAGAATTATCCATATTGTTGTAGGTTTGATAACAAGACTAAATGTTTCTCTGAAATCAAAACCTGCAGTTTGAGAATAACCTAGAGCCACTAACCTTGCTTTGTACTTTCAAATGGAGTTATCTGAATTTCTTTTGATCTGAAGATCCATTTATTGCCCACAAGATGTGGGCAAGAATGTAGCCTTGACCAAATCCCAAGTCTTATCAGTATGAGCGAATCATACTCATCATGCATTGTCTATTTCCAGAGACCATTACTCAAGGCATCATTCAAATAAGATGGCTGATTTTTTGAGAGAGTGCTGCCATATATCTTGGGTTTAAAAATAACCCTCTTTGAGAGGATAAACAGATTCTTTAGCAACAACAATTCCGTTCACATTTTTATTTTGTTGACAAGATTCATTATTCAATATTGGTAGCTCAACAAACAAAGGTAAAGTTGAATTTATGTTTTCTATGTTATTTTAACTTTGATGATCATAAGAAAGGGAAAGATATTGGGGTGTTTTAAGAGCAGAAGGTGAAGATACTCTTGGTGTTTTATTTGACTGAGTATCATGAGTTAGTATAGATGTTTTATGATAAGATTGAGAGAATTCATTTACACAATATTCTTGACTGAATGTGATCCTTATGAGCCACTGGACATGGAACTTCTATTTTTGCTTGAAACAAATTGTGTTTCATAAAAAACTATATCCTTTGTTATAATAATTTTTTATTAGGGCAAAAGAACCTTATAGCCTTTGCGATGAGTATTTTTACCAATGAAGACCACTTTCTGAGCTGGAACTCAAGCTTATGCTTATTGTAAAGCTTGAGTAAAGGGTAACATAAACAATTAAAGAATTTTAGGGCATGCAGGTTGGTTTGCGTCCATAATGAATTTCAAGAGTTTCTTAGACGACACTCCATTTGTGAAATAACAATAAGTTACAAGAGATCATCCCATAACTTCATAGGCAAATATGATTGAACAAGTAAATCTATTTCAGCATGTTTGAGTTTCCAGTCGGTCGGAGGTTTTGACGTATCAACAAAAATGATCAACGAAGGTAACATAGTAAAGATATCCACTTCTTGACTTTATAGCAGAAGGTCCACATAGATTAGAATGAAAAAAATACCAAAGGATATAAACATAAGGTTATGGATAAATAATATTGTAATCTGTTGTGTTTTTGTAAGAAGACAAGATGAGCAAGGTTCATTCATTACATTTTCACCATAGGTTCTATTACAATCTTTTAGAGCTCTTATTACAATTTCTTTATCTGAATGATCTAATCTCTTGTGCCATATCTCTAAGCCACACTTCTTGGAAAGAAAAATTTCATTTGCACTAGGTTGGTTGAGGTTGTGGAAACAAGTAATGTTTTGAATTTTCTGGTTTTCTAACTGACTAGAATATTGGATTGATAGTGGCCCTCTTTCAGAACTCCTTTGAGCAGGATTTGATGTGTAGCTCGATCCTTAACAACAAAATAATTAGAGTGAAATTCAATATAAACATCATTATCATTGGCAAACTTAGAAACACTAATATTGTTTTTGGTTATGGTAGGGACATGGAGTAGCTTATCAGGAGTAAACCATTTTGAACATAAAAGAGATTTAAAATGAGTTTTGTTAATATGGATTATGAACTCACCAACACCATTACCCATGTGCACTTGTTTGTGCCTTGATATTCTAGAGCATTTGATATATTGTTCATGTCATTGGGGAAGTGGTTAGTTGCTCCGGAGTCATGATACCACAATCACTTCACATGGCTTTCAACATGCATACTAGGTGGAAAGGGTAGTTGAGCAAGATGAAGAGCTGGACTTCTCTAAAAACCACTTAACAGAGACTATAATGCATTAGAGTTGGGTTGTTGCTGGCTAGCAGGGGTGAATTTTGAATCAAATCTATGCCAACTTGTCTGATGTGTGTCTTGTTATCCAGTAGCCTTGACACACCTTCCCCTTTGAAAACGTCCACCTCTTCTTCTATAACCTTCTCTAGATCTTCTTCCCTTATTGAAAGGGCCATAGTGATTTCCTATCTCTCTCATAGGAGTATTTTCTTGTATACTATTCCTTGAGTTGCTTTGGACAACACTGTTTAAAGAGAGTTGTGATCCATCTAGGTTAATGGTTGCATTTCCATTTGCGGAGGCTTCTAACCTAGATGCGTAACTGAGCAAGAGAGCTTGAATGCCCAATACACTCCAAGTTTCAATCCTAGAGGTCACAATAATCATTACAGGATCATACTCATTCCCTAAGGCATAAATACTATAAAGGTTATGATTGTTGAGATCTTTGAGGATCTCGTTATGTACAAGTTACGAATTCAATAACAAACATAAACCTATGCGCAACAGATCTAAAGGTTTAACGTAAAAAACTTACGGCTTAAAATTTTCTGAATCTGTCAGATTCAGAATGACTGGGATTGGCACACGAGTAAGTCGGGATCACGATCGGTTCGCGGGGATCTTCCGTTCGTGTCGCGCGGGTCGTGTGGTTTTGCGTGCTCGCCGATTCGCCGCGATCGGCGGCCAGTTCGATGCGGCGGTTGACTTGTCACTTTCGGCTGGTCCCGACGTCAGCTCCGGTGGGTTGGGGTTGGCAGTCCTCGGCTTCGGTTCGTGGATGGTCGACTTCTGTGGAAGATCACCGGGTCTCGAATACCTTTGGATTTTCTACCGTATTACTCAAACACCTTCTTCAACTTTGCACAATAGGATTCTCTTTCCTTCTCATGAGCTTAATGATGTATATATAGAGCTACAGTAGGGACCCTTAGGAGATTAGGAATAGGGCTCCTTAATTAATTGGACTAACTGTAGGCCAAACCCACTCTTCCAATTAATTAAATAATATTATGGACCACCAACATAATAATATTGCACTCCCTTTTGCTAGCCCAAATTACATTTGAGACTCCAATTATAATTACTCTATTTTTTTCACCATGTTTAAGATATAATGTCCATTATCGATTACTGACAATCAAAAATTAATTAATTTATTATATTTCATTGAAACTAGCAATCGTTCATCACATTATTATTATGTCGGAACTTAATCCACCTGCAGGATTTAGCATAACAATCCTTCATGAACTCATTCCGGGGACATCATCAAACTAATGCACATGGTGACCGTAAATATCCTAACAGCACATCCTACATACAACAATATTACCAAGACAGTAGGAATATTAATCCAGCGAACTGAACCTCACCCAAGTGAATCAAATGAATATGTACTGCATATATATGCCTGTTTAATATCTTACGGGTTAAGAGAACGCAGTACTTAACCGAGGCCTAGTTCGTTTACGACGATCAGTATAAAACGAACTTCTCCTCTCTGGGATCCTGTTCAATACATAAATGTACTAGTGCAATTAATCAGTCAACACCAACTGTACTGTTGACACTACAACCGTTCGAATGGGGTGTTCATTTCCCTCTAGATTGTGAACCACAATTCTTGTTTCGCAAGTAACTGATATAATGATCTTCTGTTCGCCCGATTACGACCCATTCTACCTAAGTGCAAAACAACAGAACATAGAACTTGTTTAATCTAACATAATTCTCATTCATAAATGGGTAAACGTTTATGAACATCCAAGCCAAGCTTTCAGTATATAACACTAACAATCTCCCACTTATACTTAAAGCTTTCGTTTTTACAAGTATAGTCCTTATCAATCCGTTATTCTAAAAGACCTATGTCGATCCTATCTGTTAGATATGCTGTAAAAGCTTGGCTTTCAGATATGAACAATTCTATTTTGATCTGGCAATCATGTTACGGTCAATATACATATGCTTTCAGTTTATTTATTTTTGCAATCATACTCCTTGCCTTACATTGAGATAGTGTGGTTCGTGGTGTCTCGAACAGAAAGATCACCTATCGGTTCCTTGTAAGACTAAAATATTTGTTCACAGTCTAGACTGGCAGTGAGACTCCACTTGAAAAAAGACTGTAGTGTATTCTTGATTCAGTTGATCTTTGACTGGAGAACGACACTAGTACTTATGTTAAGTATTGAACAGGACTGCGGAAGGATAAGATTACGAGATCCACTGACCGTTGTTGTAATCTAGACCTTCAGTGATTGATGTGTTCTCTAAAGCTGTAAGATAATATAAAATAGGCATATATATTTATTACTTATTTATTTGATTTACCAAGGGTGATTCCTATTCTGTTAGGATGACATTCTCGGAATTTTGGTAAATAAGAATATTTATATAGTGTGCTATTATAAATTATTTACGGTCACTGTGTCCCAGTGCGCTGGATTGATGACGTCCCCGAAATGAGCTCAGGAAGGAATATTATGTCAAGCCCTGCAGGCTGATGTGTTCCGACATAATGGTTAAGGATCTGAGTGGTACAAGTTTCGGAAATGAACAAAGAGGTTGATTAATTATGCTGTCAGTAATTTAATTAATCAACGGATGATATATATTAAACATAGGGAGGTAAATCGGTCAATCAGATTAATAAATATTAATCAAGTGGAGGTTTGATTTAATTGATTAAATTGGAGCCAAATGGGGAGAGAAATAATAATATTCTAGTGGGATATATTATTATTTAATTTTATTAGGATTTTAGGAATTAATTTTATTCCATATTTAATATTCCAAGAGTTGAGGAATATTCCTTCTAGAATATTACCTAGGGTTAGAAGACTTGAGAGTTTTCTGAAGGTAATGTTAGAAGGAAGGAATCATGACCTAGTTGGGATTAGCTTATGGATTAGAATTAGGATTCCTTAGCCTAATGGGATAAGCCCATATTTGGCACCTCCTTAAGGTCCCTGATGGAGCCTATAAATGCACCATGTCCCAACCTCTTGTAGAAGACTTTGAATGTCGATTTTTCCTTATTCCTAAGAGAGAAAGATTGTCTTGATTAAGTGTTTGGGAGATTCAATTAATCGCACCACCAAGATTAATTGAAGTAGGTGTCTAGGTAATCCATTAGAAGATTTTAAGGTGATATTTATAAAACCTTAAAGACCCAAATATTCCGGCCAACCATCACCAATCGCCGCCGCCGTCTACTACCGCCGGCAGCCGCCGGAAGTCACATTCACGCGTGCGCACGCGCCGTCCCATCGCATCCCACGCGTGTGAAGAAATCCAGCAGCAATTCTGTCCGTCCAGGCAGTCAGGCCCAACGTAACGCGCCCAGTCTATGAAGGAAGCCCAACACAAGGATAATGAGCGAAGCCCATCACCAGTACGCGCGGCCCAAATCCGCGGATAAAGAAGAAGCCCATTTCACTTCGCGAGGCCCGCAATGGAGAAGAAAAACGCGCGGGTTGTGAAGCCCGCGTCTAAGCCTGCGTGGCCCGATCTGTCTCACCAGCTCCAGCCCGCGCTACAACCCATATCCTCCTTAACTGTAGCCCGCATGCGGCCCGCGAGAAGCCCAAGATCAGCACGCGCGCAAAGCCCAGTCTCCCAGGCCCAGTCGCGCGTTTTACTTTGGTCCAGCAAGCGGATGCGTGCGGTCCAGCACTCCAGTTTGCCCCCAGATGCAGCCCAGCGGGTCTAGAAAATGCCAGACCGGTCCAGCTCGAGCCCAGGCAACACCAGACCGGTCCAGACGTGGCTAGCAACCTTCAAATCGGTTCAACATGGTCCAGAAGGTCCGGTTTGAGTCCAAGGCAAGTCCCGGGCGATCCGATTAATTTACCGAAGGTCTGAGACGATCCGACAAGTCCGACGAGTAACTGGAGCACCCGCTACTCGACCAGAGTCGACAAAGGCCTAACCCTTCAATCAATTTGGGTAGTGGTAGACAGACGATCTTCATCAACGGAAATAAAAAACGTCTCAGAGTCGGCAAAAAATTTAAATTGTAAGTCCTAATCCTAACTATAGATTCCGCTGCATTAGGATTTATTATTCAATAGATTTGAATATGCACATTGCCGACGTTCCTAATAGAACCCAACAACTGGTATCAGAGCCCAGGCTAATTCGTCTTTGTGCACTATTCGAATTAGGACTTGCGTGATATATGTGAATTATTTGTGTACGGGCGCAATGCATAATAGATTAGAATTGCAAATAAGTGTTGTTTGCAGGTATTCTTGAATCCGACTATTATGGACCGTAGGTATGCGTACTTTTAATTCATGTATGTCGTTTTATAGGCCTCAGACATGTCGAGGAGTTTTTGGGTTGGTGAATGCTTGTAATAAATTATTCGCGCGGTGGGACACCGCATAGTTTACTGTTTTCATAGAAAACTCACGTACGACTCTTGCGAGGGTCATAGGATGAATTATGTAATTGTTGTTTTATATTATTCATTATTGATCCGACGGACGTGGACCAACCTCGACAGGGCGAGGCGATAAAAGTGTAGACGGATGCCATGGTGATGATCCAATGGAGACTTTCCCAGAGACGACATGATCAGCATGAAGAATGGGAGTCACTGCGAAAGGGGTGTTCCAATCCCTGAAACGGAAGACACATTCAACAAAGGACAGGATTGTGTTTCTCCGTAATATTGGAGATTGATTAATGGCCATAATAGTTGGATTATAGTTTCTAGTTTATTATTGCCTGTTAATCATACATGCTCTTATGTGATTTAATTGCTCTATGTGCAAGTTAAATTGTTAGAGGCTTGATTTATAAAATCCCTTAAAATAAAAATTATATTAACTGTGTAATGGGTTGAAATAAATTACATCCAAGGCCTCCATTTTAGGTTTGTTAGTGAAGTGATTTAAATCGAGCCCAAAGGACGTTTTATTTCACAGTTCACAAGGATAGATCTCCTTCGGGATGGTAGTAGCGAGCTATTTCAAAAGCGTACGGGTCACCCAAAGGTGGACATATAATTTTGGTAGTAAACTTAGTACCAATTAATGGGTTACACTTAAAGTGCAAATAATTACGATATTCCCAAAGGAAAAGGTTATTTTTATTTCAATAAGTTCCTTCTAATGATAAAGAACGAGGGACACATTGACTCAGTGCACTGGCCAAAAGATGAACCGACTATTAATTAAGTACTGTTTGGACGGTAATTAATGGGATTAATCCCTCCTCTTGCTATGGATTGAACCGTAGACGTCCACACTCTGTGCCCTGCGGGGATTCGGTGCAACACCCCGCTACTTAGGGCCAAATTTTCGCAAATTTTAACTCTTTCGAAAACGCTTATAAATTTTTTGAAACCATTTGCAAACTATCTCGGGATGCTGCTAAGGACTTTTCTACTTAAGAACCCGTTTCTTTAACCTAGGTCTAACGACTTGTTTAGACTTAAAGAAATCAGGTTTATATTTTTAACGAATCATGCATATTAGTCTGGACCCGTTCGTACTGGCGAATCGGGTAAATTTATTTAAATCTGAAAATAACGTCATGCATGTTCGAAAATAAATGCAATCATAGCGGAAGTCTGAAATACGTGGTTATAATAGTTTACAAAGCAGTTTAAACAAATGTCCCGGGAACAACTTTCGTGCGGAACTCACGACGACCACCACCACAGCTCGACTCACGCCGGCCCGCCGACCCTGCCATCTAAAAATATAAAGTGGGGGTGAGTACGGTCCACTTGTACTCCATAAAGACCCATTCTAAAGTAAACAGCAATATTAATAATGATATCACAGACTGGTATATATAAGGAAACTGAAACTCCCGGAACTCTCTGGCCGGTAACTCCCGGAACTCTCTGGCCGGTAACCGTGTGCACACTCTGATGGTATAACTAGGGCAAACTGGGCCACCACCAGAACTTAGGGAAGGCAAACTAGGCCTTAACCCCAAATGGATAAAACTAATATACATACCTGAACGTGATATCGACTATTAAACTCAATGTATAACCCAGTCTGGGTCCCCACCTGATCGGTTTTGAAAACGAGTAAGTGCGGCTGTGCTGGTAGCTGACTCCTCAAGCTACATAAAAATATAAGCAAACAAAATATACTAAGTACTATGCTCGTCATATGCTCAAATATATGCTAGGATGCTCTACTCTATCAGATTACTCATCCGGATATAAAGGAATGCTCTAAGGGTTCACTGAAATAATTCTAAGTCCAGAACTTATACTGATATGCTTAACTGATCTGGTTTGGCTCGGAAAAATACTTAGATTTCAGAATACTACTCGGACCGAAAATCATGAACCAAAACGGACTCGAACCGCCGGCTAAACTGGCCGGTTCGCTAACTGGCTGAACCGGGTCGGGCTGAACCGGACCGGGTTGGACCGCCGGTTCACGCTGGACCGGGTGGTCACGGGCTACTTGGACTGGCCGGGCTCGATCCCGTGCCGAGCCTACTGGGGCCATGGCACGACGCTGGGCACGAACTGGGTGCGACCGGCCTCGGCACTAGGCGCTGCTGGGCGCGGACAGGCACGGCCAGGCTTGGCTGGCACGGCCTTGGCACACTGGGGCCACTCGGGTGCTGCTGGGCACGGCCGAGGTCACTGGGTGTGTTGGTGCGCTGCT
>BKCP01005128.1:389386-409860 GCA_008636005.1 Striga asiatica
GTGCGCTGCTGGCACGACCCGAGGTCGACTCCGCATGGCACGAGCGACTGGCTCGGGATCACGCGTGCATGACACTGGGACAGCGCTGCCGGGCGCTGTCGGAGGTGCTTTGGCGCGACTGGCGCTGAGACCTCGCTGTCTGGCACGGATAGGCGTTGCTGGGCGCTGTCTTGTGCGTTGGGACTGCGGTGTCTCGCGAGCGCTAGGCGCGGGCACGGACAGAGGCACTGCCTGGCCCTTGTGACGCGGCACGGGCACGGCACGGGCAACTGGCGCGGCTGGTGACCCTAGCCAGTCCTTTGCCGAACTTCCGGAAACTTTTCCACTGACTACTGAACCAACCCAACATAATATGACAAAATATACTTAAAAATGTCACAAGTCACTGAGAGACCTCGGTTGGTTAAGGAGGTGGGCTTATAGGGCCGATTAGGCACGAGGCCACACTAGGGCACGAAAATGAACATGCTCAACATGCAAATTAACTTAGGGCCGAATAATATACATCAAAAATCACGGCTAATGAGGCTAGAACATTGGTCAATACATGCATGCACATATACTTGGGTTCGGGGGTGAAAATGGCTCAATTTCACTTAACAATTTGACCGAACAAATGCACTCAAAGCATGCTAATCTTTTAACCATGTCATACTCATGATTTTTGAGGATTTTTAAGCCATCAAACTCGGCCATATCATGCATGTACAATAACTTTCGAAATTAAGGCTCAAATATTCAAAAATTCATATCTCCACAATTTTCTCATGCATGGCCTCATTTTCTTACATGATAATTCCTATTTTATCATGAATAAGCTGGGAACAATAGTTGGCACGAGCTAACCTTGCTCAAAATTCGAAATGGTGCTAAGGATCCTTCTCGGGCTCACTTGCGCGTCTTCGGGCCTAAGGGCTGGAACTCGAGGCTAATGACTGAAATGAGGGGCTCAAGACACTTAGAAAAATCCAAATAAAATTTGGAAGGTGCTAAATCTCGAGAGGGAATGGCTGGAACAAGAGTTGGCCGAGCTTCCTCTTCCCCGGGGTCACACGCGCGCGGCTTGGCTTTGGGACCTAACTCTCGGTTTCTCTTGCCTTCCCACAATTATGCTAAGTGTTTAAAAGTGTCCAAGAGCTCAAAGTGGACTGAGGAGTGTCCCTTTTATGAGGAGAGGGGCGGAGCTTCTTAGGTGAGCAAATGAGGGACAAAACATCACATGAGCATGGAAAAATGGTGAGGTCTTGGGCACAGATTCCTTTGGGCTGACTTGCACGAGTATTGGGAGAATATTGCAGAGCATCTTGGGTTAAAAATGTGCCTTGGATAGGCCTTGGTCGGCTGGAGCACAAGGGGACAGGGTTCCCAACATAAACAATTGCACATGGCCCATCCACTCATATTAAAATATGCTAATGCCCATGTGACATTTCTTAACCCTTATTAAGGCATCATTAGGCTTAATCATCCCCACATTATCCTGCTAAAATTGGCATGACTTGGGCCATAGGATTGGGCTGGGAAATCATCAAGCATTGGGCCCATAATTGGACCCGCGCGCTGCCAGCACTGGGCCTGGGCGCTGCTGGGCTCTGGGCGCGAGCTGGGCGCGGGGAATGCTGGCCTGGGCTGCGCGCGAGAATTACTTGGGCTGAGCATAACATGAGTCTAGGGCTGGACTTAAGTGCTACCAAAACTTAGAAAAAAATCCTTAACAACATGGCCATAGCCAAGGCCTACTCGGCGCGACTCAAGGCACCCACACGCGGCACCTATGGCGCGAGGCTTGGGCGCGGGCACTAGGGCGCGACACTAGGGACTTGTAAATATCCGAGTCCGGCCCCAATAAAGGGTACCGGTCCGAAAGGACTGAGAACCGAGCAATGGCCGGCCGAACCGAAGGAGCCGGCAACCAGAACCGTTCGTGGGTGCCGAATTGAGAAAAAATTAAAGTCGCCAGGTAACGGCGAGTAGAGTCGATCCCGAGGTCGGCACCATGACCTCTCAACCACGAGCCGGTCACGAGGTCGGCACCCTGCTCAACGTCTCGCGAGGGCGGCCCCTTATAGGAATACGGTGTCAAACACAATAAAATAAGGCCACTTGTCGACAAATGATTGCCGATGGGACATCCCAGACTAGTCTACAGGACTAGGATGTCTAGTTCGGCTAGGGAACGTGTCCGCATTAAATGTGGCTCACATCCTCATTAAATGCGTGGCAGGTAATGATTAGAAGACCCAGAAATCACTCTCAATCGGTCAGAGAAGCGTCGGTTTGTCTCTCCGAACTACTGTACGACAAGACCGGTGAACAGTACCCAAACAGTACCGCATTAAAGACCACTATAAATAGCAACCCCTTCATTTATTTTGGGGGGTTGAACGCCAACTGTAAAAGCTCTTTCTATATTTTCTCTCTCTAGACTTGTAAGGGACTCGTGTAAGAAATTGTAAGTATATCGCAAGTGCCGACCTCGTATGAGAGGCCGACCTCGTGACCTTTTAATAGAATCATGATTAAACCATAATTCCTTGTCTTCTCCCTATTTTCTTTCCATTACTTAACTTTTTAACCGTTGACCGGAAACGACCGTCAACAGTTTGGCGCTAGAAGAAGGGCCCCATAAGTTATTTGGTGTCAATTTTTCGATCTTGTGAACTCCACTTCGCACTCATCTTTTTCCCACTCTTTCCACTTCCAAAAAGTTTCTCAAAATGCCTTCATCCGGTCGTGATGACTCCACCCAGCAGTCCGGCTCCCAGCCCCGTGGCCGTAACGGTGGAGAAACCTCCCGTCGTGCTCAACAGGGACCTATAGTCCCAGTCCCGCCAGTCCCTACCTTCGCGGCGGCTTTGCAGCACCCTGATGTCCTCAAAGCTCTCGAGGGGGTCTTCGCCAAGGCCCTCGCCAGTCAAACCGCCGGGGCAAACACCGTGGTGCCCACGGAGAACCCCGTCAATACCCTGCTCCACACTCCCGAGAAGGAGACCGGGAGGCAAAAGAACCCGGCGAAATCCAAAACCACGGCTCAGTCGCCGAACCGCAAGGCTCAGACCCGCCGTGACAAAAGCACCAGACCGGCCCCTACCGAGCAGACAAGGGAGAGCCTGCCGGAGCGAAGCCTCCAGGTCGTTCGCTGCTCTGTCCACCAACGCTTGGGTGACAAGAGCCAAGCCAACCATGATCTCCGGGAGGTGATCAGGCGGGGCAAAACCATCGGGCACGACACTGAGGAAGTTGCGGCCCTCAAACGCAGAATCGCCGAACTGGAAGGTCGGCAGCCCACCGGGAGTGAGTTTTCACTCCCAGCTCATCCACCGACTCGTGCGCGACCCACTCCCCGGGTCGTGGACCATGCCTCGCCTCTTTCCCCCGACATCCTACAAGAGGCCGTCCCGAAGCAGATCCAAGTCCCCCAGCTCGGCCTCTATGATGGGAGTTCGGACCCTGACTCCCACATCGGCCTGTACACTTCATGGATGGACTTGCACGGCGCCTCTGACGCCCTGCGCTGCCGCATGTTCTCCTTGACATTGGGGCCAAAGGCGCAGAGGTGGTATCACTCTCTTTACCCCCATTCTATCTCCACCTGGGCCCAGCTCAGGTCGGCGTTCCGGTCGCACTTTATCGGATCGCAGGTCAACCTCGCCCCCAAAGAGTCCATCTCCAATATCGTTCAGGGCGAGAACGAGAGCCTCAAGGACTACATTGCTCGGTTCAACGATCGAGTCCAAAACATGGAGCGGTGCCACCCTGACGCCATGCTGATCACTGCTCAGGGTGGCCTGAGACCGAAAACGGTGTTTAGGTGGTCCCTATGCCAGAACAAGCCGACCACCTACCAGGAGTTCCTCACCCGCGCCCAAGATTGATAATGGCGGAGGAATCCTCTTCCATCCCCACATTTGACGCCGCGCCGACACCAGCGAAAGCAAAGTCGAAAGAAGAAAAATCGACGAAGCCGAGCAAGTCGTTCGCTGATATCCGAGCTCAGCGGAGGCAAAGGGCTGAGGAACTGAAAGAAAGCTATCAAGGCGTCTTTTCGGTGGGAGCCGCGGCAGTCTACGAGGAGATCAAGGCCAAGGGGTTGCTACCGGACCCCAAACCGATGTTCACCGACAAAGACAAGGTGGATAAGACCCGCTACTGCTCCTACCATAAGGCGCACGGGCACAATACCGACCAGTGCCGAAATTTGATCTCGGCACTGCTCAAACTGATCGATGATCCCCAGCTCCGGAGGTTCACCCACTCTGGAGAAAAGAGGAAGAAGGGAGGCCGCTTCGAGGAAGGCCCAGACAGCGAAGAAGATGCCGATGTGAATCCTCGAAGGAAGAAGCCGCAACAGGGCGGCCCCCACGAAATCATGACTTTCTCCCCCACCCATCAAGATGAGGCCGACACCTCCAGGGGCAGAAAAAAAGACCAGTCCCCACGCACCGAGGCCGACCCGGCCGACCTCCCAACCCGGCGCGTCAACACAAGTCGGGGAGAGTCCCTCCTCTCCAGGAGGCAAACCAAGGCCTACGCCCGTCAGGCCTATCATGCCGGACAAAGGGTGATGCACGCCAACAGCAGGCCGGCGCCAGAGCCGACCCCAAACACCATCACCTTCAACGATGAGGACGCCTTCCTGTTCGACCACCCCCACTCCGACGCCCTGGTGATCACGGCGCCGATCATGGCGATAAAGATCCATCGCATCATGGTCGACACCGGGGCCTACGCCAGCATCCTCTACTACGAGACCTTCAAGAAGATGGGGATCGATAGGAAGGAAGTACAGCCCTGCCGGGAGCGGATCCAGGGTTTCAATGGGCAGACCATCGCCCCGGTTGGTCAAGTCACGTTGCCGATACGGTTCGGGAGAAAGGGCAGCCCACGAAGACAATCTTAGAAACTTTCAAAATCGTGGACTGCCCAAGCGAGTACAACGCCATTCTGGGCAGGACGGCTCTCTATAAACTGAAGGCCGCCGTCTCCATATTTCACTACTCCCTCAAATTCCCAACTTTCGATGGGGAGGGGACCCACCGGGGGGACCAGAGAGAGGCGCGGGAATGCATTCTGACCATCCCGCGCACCGAGATAAATATGGCGGACCCTCAGGCAGACGCCGAGGTGACAGACACCGGGTCGGCTCGCGACGGTCTTAGGGGCAACCGCATGCTGGGAAACCAGACAGGTTCGCACCCGGTGACCCCCTCGAGTACCGACCCCGCAAACACGGAACCCAACACAGGGGCAGAAAACCTGGCCCCCGGTGCCGAACTGACTGACCCCTGTCTGGAAAGCGAAACTGCCGGCCCGGCCGAGGACAGAGCCGAAGCCGACCTCGACAGGGACAGGGGGAGAAGGGCTGGCAAAAGGCCGATCATGGAGGAAGACGAGCTCGACCCCCGGACCCAATACGAGGAAAAACGGGGAACAAAGAGGGCCGAACCGATGGACGAAGTCGAAGTCATCTTCATTGATGAAGAGACTTGCCAGAAACAACTCCGGATCGGGAGCAAGCTGCCGGGGCCTATGAAAGCCGAACTGACCGAATTCCTCCGACAAAACGCAGACATCTTCGCGTGGACCCATGAAGTCATGGTCGGCATCGACCCTCAGGTCGCCTGTCACCGGTTGCCGGTCGACCCCACGGTCAAGCCGGTCGTGCAAAAATGGAGGAAGCTCGGCCCCGACCGACAGCAAGCCTTGGAAGAAGAAGTGACCAAGCTCAAAGATAACGAATACATTCGCGAGGTCCGGTACCCGACCTGGGTAGCCAATCCAGTACTTGTGAAGAAAAGCAGTGGAGCATGGCGCTTGTGCATCGACTTCTCCGACCTGAATAAGGCTTGCCCTAAAGACAGCTACCCCCTGCCCCACATCGATTACATGGTCGATGCGACCTCGGGGCATGAGCTAATGAGTTTTATGGATGCGTATTCTGGCTACAATCAAATTCCCATGCAATCGGATGACGAAGAACACACCTCCTTCTACTTGGCACGCGGACTCTATTGTTATACAATGATGCCGTTTGGGTTGAAGAACGCCGGGGCCACCTACCAACGCTTAGTAAATAAGATGTTTGCTAGTTTGATAGGTGAGTGTATGGAGGTGTACGTAGATGACATGTTAGTCAAATCTGTGTATGCGTCCAATCATGTAAACGATCTTAATAAAATGTTTTCCGTTTTGCGTGACTATTCGATGAAGTTAAATCCAAAGAAGTGTACTTTTGGGGTCGGTTCGGGAAAATTCTTGGGGTACATCGTCAGCCAACACGGCATCGACGCCAATCCCGAGAAGATCAAGGCAGTCCAGGACCTTCGACCGCCGACGTCGATCAAGGGAGTTCAGAGCCTGACCGGCAAACTCGCCGCCCTGAGTAGATTCATCTCAAAGTCCACCGACAGCTGCAAACCTTTCTTCGATGCTATCAAGAAAAATCACAAGTTTGAGTGGACGCCGGCCTGCTAGAAGGCATTGGAAGCCATCAAGGAAACCCTTAGCCTGGCTCCAACGATGCAAAAGCCCCGCCCCGGTGAAATGCTATATTTATATCTGGGGATTTCCGAGGTGGCGATAAGCGCCGCCCTGATTCGGGAGGATGACTCAGGCCAGTTCCCGATCTACTACGTGAGCAAAACTCTCCACGATGCCGAGCTGAGGTACCCGCCGATGGAGAAACTCGCCTTCGCCTTGGTGACTGCAGCTCGAAAACTCAGACCATACTTCATGGAGTACTCGATCACCGTCCTCACGGCCTACCCACTAAGACAAATCCTACATCGACCCGACACCTCGGGCCGAATGGTCAAGTGGGCGGTGGAGCTGGGGCAATACGATATCCAGTACCGACCCCGAACAACAATGAAGGGGCAGGTACTATCGGATTTCATAGCCGAGTTTACGTCGGGAATCAAGGAAACGAAGGGCGAAGAACCTTGGGTGATGTATGTAGACGGGTCCTCCACTGCCGGACGAGCAGGTGGAGGGGTCGTCCTCGTGGACCCCCAAAAAAGGCTATTCTGTCATTCGATTCAATACCTCTTCCCGGCTACCAACAATGAGGCTGAATACGAGTCATTGCTATCCGGGCTCGCTTTGGCCGAAGCCATGAGTCTGATCGACCTTACCATATACTCCGACTCCAAGCTAATGGTCAAACAAATTTTCAGAGAGTTCGAAGTCAAAGAGCCAAGATTAGTCCCCTATTTGGGACTAGTGAAGAAAAAGTTAGCCAAACTCCAGACCGGAATAGAGCACATTCCACGGACCGAGAACGTGCAGGCCGACGCCCTAGCCCGTCTCGCCTCAAGTGTCGGGGTGGAGAGTGTCGAGTACGTGCAAGTCGCTCACAAAGAACAACCCTCTGTGCTCGGCATCTCGGTGATGAGCACCGACCAGACCTCCGCGGACGACGAACCGAGCTGGATGATCCCGATCCGGTCGTATCTCGAGACCGGTGCGTTGCCGTCTGACCCAAAAGAGGCCAGACAGCTCCGTAACCGGGCAGCTCGGTTTACGATCGTGGCTGGTGAATTGTTCAAGAGAGGATACTCGGCACCTTTACTCAAATGCGTAGACGAGAAGAACGCCGAGTACATTCTCAAGGAAGTCCACGAAGGCGTGTGCGGAAACCACTCCGGCGGTTACGCCCTCGCCCACAAAGTTCTCAGGCAAGGATACTACTGGCCTAGCCTGAAGAAGGACGCCCTGGATATGGCTCGAAGATGCGCAAAATGCCAAACATTCGCGCCGAACATCATCCAACCTTCGCAGCCCTTGAAGTCCATATTCAGCCCGTGGCCGTTCGCCAAGTGGGGTGTCGACCTGATCGGCCCCCTACCTACTGGAAAGGGCGGAGTAAAGTACGCAGTCGTCGCCGTAGACTACTTCACGAAGTGGGCAGAAGCCGAGCCGCTCGCCACTATCACCGAGCAGAAAATGATCGACTTTCTATGGAAATCCATCATATGTCGCTTCGGGGTGCCGAACTCGATAATCACTGACAACGGAAGACAGTTCGAAGGAAAAAGGCTGGAGGCATTTTGCGTAGAGCACAACGTCAAACATTTCTTCTCGACACCCTACCATCCCCAATCCAACGGCCAAGTTGAAGCTGTAAATAAAATCATCAAACAGGGGCTCAAGGTCCGACTTGAGGCCGCGAAAGGGGCATGGCCAGAGGAGCTTCCAAATGTGCTCTGGTCATATCGCACCACAGCTAGGTCATCCACGGGAGAGACGCCGTTCTCCCTGGCATACGGGACCGAGGCGATGGTACCTGTCGAACTCGGCGCCCAAACCTTCCGGGTGACTCACTTCGAAGAAGAATCCAACTCCGAATCATTGAGAGCGAACCTCAACCTGATAGACGAGCACCGGTCACAAGCCGAGCTCAGAAATGCAGCATACAAAAGGCGAAGTGAGAGATACATCAATTCCCAAATCAAATCACGCTCATATCAGGTCGGCGACTTGGTAATGAAAAGGGTAACGGGGCCAGACCCCGGACCACTGAAGCCGAAGTGGGAAGGTCCCTACAAGATCAGCGAGGTCCTCCCACACGGGGCCTACCGTCTCGAACACCTGGACCGCACCCCCCACCAATACCTGTGGAATGCGGCGTTTTTGAAAAAATTCTACCAATAGGTCTAGGGCAACCTTATATCTTTCGCTTTTTATAATTTTACTTTATAAAAGGCGAACGAACCTTGTAAAGATGTATGTTTTCTATTATTTGTAATTTTTCTTTTGCCTTTAATAAGTATAGATTGAGTCGAAGCGGTGTAATTAACGTAAGGAACGAAGTGTCGGCCGGGATCAGTACGATGACCCGGTCGGCACTAGCTGGGCTCAACTAGGAAGCCCAGTCAGGCCAATAATACCTCCGAGTTCGAACGTGAGACCGGTCAGGTAAGCTGCCACATAATTATGTGCAGGCCGGGTCAGTGCGATGACTCGACCGGCACGAGCCGGGCTCGGCAAAGTAGCCCGGTAAGGCCACTGCGCCAATGTAAGGAATGAAAAGTAAATAAAAAATACCGAGCTCAATCCCGGGCTCGGCCTCGTAAATAAAAAAAGAAGTGCCGAGCTCAATCTCGGGCTCGGCCAGGTAAATATGAGTAAATAAAAGGTGCCGGGCCCGAGAACGGAGCCCGACCATGCAAGTGCGAATAAATACGCAACACGGCACCAAGCCCACACTTGGAAAAATCGAAAATAACATTCATCCATTCATAAGTGACAAAGCTTTAAAAACCCATTCATTCATAAGTAATATTCATTCAAAACAAATAATAACATTCGCTCAAAATAAATTATAAGCATTCGCAAATCAAATTCTTTCAGAGAGGCTCGCAGGCCAAAACTAAGATATTCAAAAGAAAAAGAAGACCACAGGCGGTCGGCACAAAGGCTCGCAGGCCGGCAACAAATCACTGGCCAAGAGAAGGGTCAGGGGCCGGATCTGCAACAACCGGACCAGAAGGCTCCAGCTTCACCCCGGCATCCTTGGCCGCTCCATCACCGCCACCCTGGTCGGCACCGCTCTCGCCCCCAGCCGCGCCTGAAGACCCGGCCTCATGGTCGCGCATCCCCCGCAGTATCCGAGAAGGGTCGGCCTCATCAGCGAAGTCCCGACTCGATAACAGGAAGGACGTATAATCAGAGAGGACCTCGCCTGGCTTCAGGTGCATCTCGTTGGGAGGCGTCGCGCCGAAGTTGGCGAAGCCGACGATCTCGTCCTCGGTCCAGCCTCTCTGCCGACGGACCAGAGCTGCCTCCTCATCGTCCACCTCGCACACGAGCCCCTCGAACTCGGCACCTAGCCCGTGCTTAGAGATCTTCGCCCGCATGATCTCGCGAAAATCCTCCAAGGTTAACAGGCCGGCATCGAGCCGTTGGAAGAGCCAGTAGAGGTTGTAGCCGACCCCGGAGTCCATGTCGGCCATGATGTCCTTGCTGAACAGCTCCTGGACCTCCGGGTACGTCGGCAGGCGGAGCGAGATGCGGGGGCGACCATCCTCCGATGCTTCCAAGGCGACGTGCTTCTCCATCTCGGCAGCATGCGTCTCGAGCTGCTTCTGAAGGCTGATAACGTGGGCTTGGAGCTTGTCAAGCTCGGCCACATGTCGGTCAAACTCCTCAGCCATAGCCTTGGCATGCTGCTCCCCGAGCTCAAACTCCCGAGCAGCCCAGGCCGCCCTCTCCTTCCTTAGCTCCTCGGCCATTCTAGCTTGCGACCAAGAAGCCTCCAGCTCCCTCTCCCTGGCCTTCGCCGCCTCGGCCTCGGCCAACACCAGACGGTTCTCCAGCTCGGAGGCCCGCTTCGCCGTGGTATGCAGAGAGGCGATCTTTCCACGACAAAGTTCGTGGTCGGCCTCCAACTTCCGATGGTCGGCCAGGGTCTTTTGCGACCGGTCAGTAGCCTGGACGAGCTGGACCAAAGCTCGGGAGATGGTCCCCGCCGCGTGCTGAATCAGCGAGGGGGTAGAGAGCTGGGAAACGCCGGCCTGGGCGGTCGGCGTCCAAGAGACCAGGGGGAACCGAGCCGCCCTCACCACCTCTTCGGGCACCCCGAACTCGTTGGGGATCGAAACTCCGTCAGCGGCCCGGAGATCAAGGAACCAGTCGTCCGGAAAGCTGGGGAGGGCCTTGGCCACCCGAGCCCTTCGCTCGGCGTCGATGGGGACGAAGGAGCTCGCCCTATCCTCGTGGACATGGGCCACCTTCTCCTTGCCCGGGGCCAAACTCTCCGCCTCGGCGCTCTTCTTCCTCTTGGCGGCGGCCTGATTTTCAGCGCTGCCGCCCCGAGCAATGTCGCCGGTTGCGACCGGCTCCTCCCTAGCCCAGCGCCTCGTCACGCGCGGTTCGGGCACGGGCACGCGTGGGGCTTGGCGAGCGGTAGGGTCCCTTCCGGGCGCCGCCGCGACGGTCACGTCGGCAGCCCCTGGTGCCGATTCCTTGTTGAGCGCCGCCCTCTTCTTCGCCAAATTTAAACGGCCCGACATGGCGGCTTTGGTCCTGGCTTTCAGCGGGTTGGGGTATTTGCGTCGATATTTGTTGGCGGCCTTCGCGGACTCGAACCCTTTAGAGCGAAGGATGGGATAGTAAACTGCAGACAAACGACGGTCAGAAGCAAGATAGACGATAACTGTCGACAATAAGTCGGAGGGATAACACGGTACCTGGCTGAAAGGACCTATCGATAATCTCCGGGCTGAGGTTGTTGTCGAGCAAACTTTTCTCCTTCGTGAGTGTCGAGTAGTATCGCCTCTCCGGAGCAAGTCTCAATAAGGTTTCGACTCTGGCGGAAAGAGAAGAGCTGAGTGCCGGGCTCGCGCTGCGGACTGAAAACGTAAATTACGACCTGTTAGAACAAAAAGGAGGAATCAGTAGGTGGTAAAGGAAGAAGAGGCAAGCTTACTAGCATGAGAAATAAAATGAGTGGGTGGGTGCCGAGATGCATCCTGGGTCCTCCACTCGCCGCCGACCCAGAACCACTTCGGTAAGTAGCCGTGGAGAGTCTCCGGCAGCTTGGCTACCAACGTCTTGTCGACAACCGGCAACACTGAGCTGTAGTAATTGTCGGAGTCACCCGAACGCTTGAAGGAGAACAAGGCTTTGACATCGTCGCCAGTAGGGTCGGGCCAACCTTGACGGCGGAATAAGACGATCAGGCCTACGAGCCGAGCAAACACCGTCGGTACATATTGGCTGATGCCGACCTCGAGCTTGCTGAGGATATCGTTTAACGCGCCGGGCAGGGGAAACCGGAGACCCAGTTGAATGCTATCTCGGTAGACCCCGATGCAGCCCGGCGGTGGACAGTGAATCCGCTCCCCGGGATACGGCGCGAAGATCCGGACTCCGGGGCCGAAATTATACTTCCCCCGCATCTGAGCCAGGTCGGCATCGTCCAGGACCGACTCCGTGGCCCAAGCCGCCACGTTGCTTGGAGTAGCCCAGACACGCGCAGGTCGGCACCAGAACCCAGGAGGGGCGACCGTCGCGGCTTCGAGGGCGATGCCGGTAGCCGCATCCCCCAATCCCATGGGGACACGCTCTCGACCCCCAGTATCACCCCTGAGTGCCTCGTCCACGAGGTCTTGGTCAACGTCGGATTCAGAATCCAGGAAATCGACGTCGACCTCTTCTAGGTCGGCATCCTCGTCCCCGCGCAACGAGGCCGGAGGAGAACGAGATTCGTCGGCACCATCGCTGCCGGAGGAGATTGCGCCCGACGGCAGGTCCGGCTGAACCGCGGAAATCGGGATTGCCGCAATAACGGTGCCCGCGATCGAAGGCGACGGATGAGGGACCGCGCCCTCGACCCTGTTCGCCGCGCCGCCGGAGGACTCGCCGCCCTCAACTAGGAAGTCAACGACGGCGGCGGATTTTGGAGATGAAGACATTTGGAGAAGCAAAGGGAGGGAAAGAATTGAGAAATTACCCAAACCAGTCGCCGGAAAAGAGTTCGGAGATATTCGTCGGAAGAATCGGGAGAAAACTTATGCTAAAGTCTCGAGCTTAGAAATTGCTAAAAGTTCTTTGGACCTACCAAAACCTCATATATATATATAGCGGATCACCCAAAGAGATGCGGACACGTGTACGAACGGATAAGCTCGAATTTTAAAATTCAAAAATAAAAGCTAAAACGTCCTTAGCAAGCCAACCGTCACTTCCTGTAGCCAACCGTTACGTCCCTTCGAAATACTTGGCTCTTAACCTGCCACGTGTCCCCCTTGTGTGAACGCAATTAACGCACCTCTTCAGTTACCATGTGTCTGCGTCAAGTGTAGTGAAGATGCCGGCCTCAAAAAAGGGTCGGACACGAACTCGATGGGCCCAGCTCGGATCCAACTGATAAGAGACGACCTCAGGAAAGGCACGACGGACCTCACCCGAGCTCGGGGGCCTGTATATTAATGTCCGAGTCCGGCCCCAATAAAGGGTACCGGTCCGAAAGGACTGAGAACCGAGCAATGGCCGGCCGAACCGAAGGAGCCGGCTACCAAAACCGTTCGTGGGTGCCGAATTGAGAAAAAATTAAAGTCGCCAGGTAACGGCGAGTAGAGTCGATCCCGAGGTCGGCACCATGACCTCTCAACCACGAGCCGGTCACGAGGTCGGCACCCTGCTCAACGTCTCGCGAGGCCGGCCCCTTATAGGAATACGGTGTCAAACACAATAAAATAAGGCCACTTGTCGACAAATGATTGCCGATGGGACATCCCAGACTAGTCTACAGGACTAGGATGTCTAGTTCGGCTAAGGAACGTGTCCGCATTAAATGTGGCTCACATCCACATTAAATACGTGGCAGGTAATGATTAGAAGACCCAGAAATCACTCTCAATCGGTCAGAGAAGCGCCGGTTTGTCCCTCCGAACTACTGTACGACAAGACCGGTGAACAGTACCCAAACAGTACCGCATTAAAGACCACTATAAATAGCAACCCCTTCATTTATTTTGGGGGGTTGAACGCCATGTAAAAGCTCTTTCTATATTTTCTCTCTCTAGACTTGTAAGGGACTCGTGTAAGAAATTGTAAGTATATCGCAAGTGCCGACCTCGTACGAGAGGCCGACCTCGTGATCTTTTAATAGAATCGTGATTAAACCATAATTCCTTGTCTTCTCCCTATTTTCTTTTCATTACTTAACTTTTTAACCGTTGACCGGAAACGACCGTCAACAGGACTAGGGCCTATTATGAAACACTTGGCTAGGGCTAAACTTGTGGCACACTAAGAAACCCAAAAATACTTAGAAAAATTATGCCACATTACTAACCATGACTTGGGCACTCGCGGCTTGGCGAGGCATGCGACACTTGGGCGCGAGGACTCGGACCCGTGCACGAGCTCGGTGTGGGGTTACTTAGGCCGAGGGAATGATATCGAAGGCTCGATAAAATGATCTCATACTTAGAAAAATATTCTAAGTAAGGCTACAAGCGACTAGGGCTTGAACAAGACTCGAGACTACTAGGGCTCGAGAATTGGCTTGGCGCGAACAAGGCGCGATACTCGCGACCGAACGACTCGGTTCCGGACACGGCTTGACTTAGACGATTTATCGAGACATACTCGGTTTCGATTATCCGTCAACTGAAATAATTAATTCCGACTGAATAAAATCCATTTCTAAAAATAAATGGACCGGAATTAATAGCTGAGATTGAATAGCTGATAACTGGGCTCGGAACTCAAGACGAGCAGTATTAATAAAAAGAAATAGTTCAACTGGGAACTAAAAACGGTCATTTTTATTAATACAGAACTGGGCTATTACAATCTATCTCCCTTAAAATATTTCCGTCCTCGAAAATACTAAAACTGGAGAAATACATACAAGAACTGAAAATATATACAACTGGGTACATATCAGAACTCAAAATCTGGAAAACGAGCTCTAACATCTGCCTCGCGCTCCCAAGTGGCATCTGAATCTCCGTGGCGATTCCATCTAATACGAACGAGGGGAACGCCTCGGTTCCAGAGCCGAAGGACCTTTCGATCCTGAACCTCTACCGGCTGCTCCTCGTAAGTCAAATTTGGCTGAAGCTGAATCTCGCTGTGCTGAAGCACATGCTCGGGATCGCACACGTATGGGCGTAGCATCGAAACATGGAACACGTTGTGCACACCAGCCAACTCGGGAGGCAGAGCTAATCGATAGGCGACTTCGCCCACTCGCTCGAGAACCTCGAACAGGCCTATTTAGCGAGGATGCAACTTCCCTCTCTTCCCGAAGCGAACGACACCTCTCATCGGTCGAACCTTCAGGAATATATGATCTCCGTGCTCAAAATGCATCTCTCGTCTATGCTGATCGGCTGAAGACTTTTGCCGACTCTGAGCTATCTTGAGCCTCTCTCTGATCCAGGCTACCTGTTCAACTGTCTCCTCGATCAACTTCGGACCGAGTACTCGTCGCTCTCTGACGTCATCCCAATAAAGGGGCGACCGACACTTGCGGCCATACAGTGCTTCGTAGGGAGCCATCTGAATAGACGCCTGATAACTGTTGTTATAGGCGAACTCAGCTAGTGGCAGCCACTTCTCCCACTTAGCACCTCTGTCCAGAATCAAGGCTCGGAGCATATCCTCGAGCGTCTGGATCGTCTTCTCGGACTGGCCGTCCGTCTCTGGATGGTAAGCCGAACTGAACTTTTGCTGGGTGCCCATCGCCTCATGCAAACTCTCCCAGAATCGGCTGGTGAATCTGGGATCTCGATCGGATATGATCATAGCGGGCACTCCGTGGAGTCGAATAACACCACGGGTATATATCTCGGCAAACTGCTCCATCGACATGGTCATCGCCACAGGCATGAAATGTGCGACTTTTGTCAGTCTGTCTACCACTACCCAAATCGCGTCATGGTGCTCGGACGACTTAGGTAGTCCCCTGACGAAGTCCATGGTAACCTCTTCCCACTTCCAACTGGGAATCTCAAGTGGCTGTGTAGACCTATGGGACTCTTTTGCTCGGCCTTAACTTGCTGACAGACCAGACACTTCTTCACGAAGTCTGCTACATCTCTCTTCATTCCTCGCCACCAGAACGACCTTTTCAGGTCGTGGTACATCTTGGTACTCCCAGAGTGGGCTAGATACGGCGCACTGTGGGCCTCAGTCAGGATTTCCTTACGTAACGTCTCGACTTTTGGCACGACAATGCGGCCCCTGAACTCCAAGGCTCCATCTGTGCCTCGGTAAAAGCCCTCTATGCCTCTGGCGTGAACCTTCGCCTCTAAAGTGCGAATGAACTAATCGCAAGATTGCTCCCGCCGGATTCTGTCTCTCAGCATGGGCTGAACTCGCATCGAGCTAACACTCCCCGAAATCTCCTTAGGAAGCGAGTCGACGGCCTCAATCTGCATCCGAGCAACTCTCAGATAAGCTGGCGCTGATCGGTGATAGAACAGACTGAATCACCCCTCACCTTATGGCTTAGGGCGTCTGCTACCACGTTCGCCTTCTCCGGATGGTATTGTATGGTGCAGTCATAATCCTTCACAAGCTCCAACCATCGCCTTTGGTGCATGTTCTTCTTCTGTGTGAAGATATACTGCAAACTTTTGTGATCGGTAAAGATCTCACTCCGACCACCGTACAGATAATGGCGCCAAATCTTGAGTGCATGCACAATCGCTACCAACTCTAGGTCGTGCGTAGGATAATTCTGCTCATGTGGCTTCAATTGGCGTGAAGCGTACGCAACGACTTGCCATCTTGCATCAGCACACACCCAAGACCCTGCTTCGAGGCATCACTATAGATGGTGAAACCTCGAGTAGGATCCGGAATAGTCAGCACTGGAGCCGTCGTAAGCCTCTTCTTGAGCTCCTGAAAGCTCTCCTCACAATGACTCGTCCACTCAAACTTCACTGATTTCCTCGTCAGCTTGGATAAGGGGAGGGCAATCTTGGAAAATCCCTCGATAAATCTGCGATAGTACCCTGCTAGACCGAGAAAAATGCGAACCTCGGTGGGACTTCTGGGTGCTGACCTATTTCGAACTGCGGCAATCTTCGCCGGATCAACCTCTATGCCTCTCTCACTGATGATGTGGCCTAGAAATGCCACTCGCTCGAGCCAAAATTCACACTTGGAGAACTTGGCGCACAGCTTTTCTCGTCTAAGGGTCCCGAGAACAACCCTCAGATGCTGCTCATGCTCCTCCAAACTCCTGGAGTAGACCAAAATGTCATCAATGAAGACGATAACAAATTGGTCTAGCTACTAATGGAACACCCGATTCATCAAGTCCATGAACACCGCTGGCGCATTGCTCAAACCAAACGGCATAACCACGAACTCGTAGTGTCCATATCTCGTCCGGAAAGCAGTCTTGGCTACATCGGACTCCTTAATCTTCAGCTGATGATAGCCGGAGCGTAAATCGATCTTGGAAAATACGCGGGCTCCTCTCAGCTGGTCAAACAAATCGTCTATCCTGGGGAGCGGATATTTATTCTTCACCGTTAATCGGTTGAGATCCCGGTAATCGATGCACATTCTCATGGATCCGTCTTTCTTCTTGACGAATAAGACGGGTGCTCCCCAAGGTGAGATGCTGGGTCGGATAAAATCGAGTTTCAACAACTCTTCGATCTGCGTCTTCAGCTCATGCAACTCCTTCGGAGCCATACGGTATGGTGCCTTAGACACCGGTCCTGCTTCTGGAACAAGATCGATGGTGAACTCCACCTGCCTGCTGGGCGGTCCTCCTGGTAGCTGCTCCGGGAACACATCCACAAACTCACGTACAACTGGAACGTCGTGACGTGTCTGTGCTCTCGATCCTTCATGGACAAGGCTCACAAGGTAACCATGACAATCTCCTCTGCGCAGAATCTTCCTCGCCTTCGCCATCGAAACAACACGAGGTAGGGTTCGCGTCTTCGAGCCGAAAAATGTGATCTGACTGTCCTTCGGAAGATGAAGAATAACCTCCCGATCGTGGCAATGAATGTCCGCTCGATAATGCGTCAACCAATCCATACCGAGAATGAGGTCGAAATCCCTCATCTCGATAACATAAGCTTCGGCCTTTAAGATTCGGCCGCCAATACTAAGGTTAAGGTCCTCTGCCTTGGAGCTCGTCACTATCTTCCTTCCCAAGGCTAGACTCACCTCGAGAGGGTCAACAGTGTTGATGGGCTGAACTCCAATGGCCTCCACACATCGAGTCGACACAAATGAGTGCGTCGCACCAGTGTCGAACAGAGCAAATATAGGTACATCATTCAAAATAATCATCCCAGACATAGTACCTGGGTTCTGCTCTGCCTCAGCCTGCTCGACTGCATACACTTGGGCCTGTTGTCCTCGCCTCTGCTGCTGCTGCTGCTGCTGCTGTCGGGGCTGCTGCTGCTGCGGCCTATCCGGACAGTTCCGGACGGTATGTTCGGGCCTCCGACAGTGAAAGCAGATGTTCTACCCAGCAAGACACTCTCCGCGGTGTGGGCGTCCGCATGTGCCACATGCTGGGACCTGTGGCTGTCTCTGCCTGTTCCTCCGGTCATTCTGCTGACCCTTCCACTTCTTCTTGTTCTTAGGCTTCGCCTGCTGGACAGGCGCTGGCTGAGCTGGGGGTAATGCCGGATACTGAGCTGGGGGCAACACTGGGGGCTGAACTGATGGCTGTACTAGATCCATCCTGAGGCTGGCGTCTATCTCCTGGGCCTTAGCGACGACATCGGCGTAAGACTGGACGCCGTGTCCCGCTACATGGTGACGGATAGTTGGCAGTAATCCATCATGGAATCGTCTCGCCTTCTTCTTCTCAGTGTCCACCAGATAAGGGACAAAGGACCCGAGACGAACAAACTCCCGCTCGTACTCATCTACGGAGCGGTGGCCCTGCTTAAGCGCCAAGAACTGGCGCTCCATCTCCGCCTTGTAGGTATCCGGGTAATACTTCTCCCGAAGCATCTCCTTGAGCTGTGCCCATGTGAGGTTCTCCTTCTCACCAGGGCGCAATCCCCAGTAGGAGTTCCACCACAGCCTGGCGTCTCCTGTCATCTGGACCTGGGCACACAGAATGCTGTGCCTCTCGGAGCACTCGATGATCTCGAAAATGGCCTCGAGACCCTGGATCCACTCATCAACTAGGCGAGGGTCTCCCTGCCCCGAAAACTTGTCTGGGTTGTAGCCGCAAAACTGGGCGACTACCTCAGCCTGGGTCATCTCTCTCTGAGCTTGGTTCTGACGATGGACCATCTGAGAATAAGCCGCACAACTGGGTCAGAACAGGAGGATGAAATTGAATAAGGCTGAAAGGAAACGCTGAATACTGGAATAGACACAAATTTCTTGACGAGTTGCTGAAAATAACTCGATAATCTAGAGTTCGACTAGAGTTTGAATCTAAAGTTCTGAATTCTGATAGAGGACATATCTGATACTGCTAGGAGTCTTATACTGATTTGAGCATCTAGAGTTCGGATTATCTGAATCCTATTGAGCATAGTCATAGTACAGTTTGCTTATATAAACTTTGAAAAACTTTTACAGCATGCACTTACCTGGTAGTCGGCGCGACGTGAGTGTGGTGTGGTCGGGTTTTGTAAAATTTCCTGTCTTTTAAAACATTCAGAAGCACAAACGGTGCTCTGATACCAACTGCAACACCCCGCTACTTAGGGCCAAATTTTTGCAAATTTTAACTCTTTCGAAAACGCTTATAAATTTTTTGAAACCATTTGCAAACTATCTCCAGATGCTACTAAGGACTTTTCTGCTTAAAAACCCGTTTCTTTAATCTAGGTCTAACGATTGGTTTAGACTTAAAGAAATCAGGTTTATATTTTTAACGAATCATGCATATTAGTCTGGACCCGTTCGTACTGGCGAATCGGGTAAAATTATTTAAATCTGAAAATAACGTCATGCATGTTCGAAAATAAACGCAATCATAGCGGAAGTCTGAAATACGTGGTTATAATAGTTTGCAAAGCAGTTTAAACAAATGTCCTGGGAACAGCTTTCGTGCGGAACTCACGACCACCACCACCACAGTTCGACCCACGCCGGCCCGCCGACCCTGCCATCTGAAAATATAAAGTGCGGGTGAGTACGGTCCACTTCTACTCCATAAAGACCCATTCTAAAGTAAACAACAATATTAATAATGATATCACAGACTGGTATATATAAGTAAACTGAAACTCCCGGAACTCTCTGGCCGGTAACTCTCGGAACTCTCTGGCCGGTAACCGTGTGCACACTCTGATGGTATAACTAGGGCAAACTGGGCCACCATCAAAACTTAGGGAAGGCAAATTGGGCCTTAACCCCAAACGGATAAAACTCATATACATACCTGAACGTGATATCGACTATTAAACTCAATGTATAACCCAGACTGGGTCCCCACCTGATCGGTTTTGAAAACGAGTAAGTGCGGCTGTGCTGGTAGCTGACTCCTCAAGCTACATAAAAATATAAGCAAATAAAATATACTAAGTACTATGCTCGTCATATGCTCAAATATATGCTAGGATGCTCTACTCTATCAGATTACTCATCCGGATATAAAGGATTGCTCTAAGGGTTCACTGAAATAATTCTAAGTCCGGAACTTACACTGATATGCTTAACTGATCTGGTTTGGCTCGAAAAAATACTTAGATTTCGGAATAATACTTGGACCGAAAATCACGAACCAAAACAGACTCGAACCGTCGGCTAAACCGGCCGGTTCGTTAACTGGCTGAACCGGGTCAGGCTGAACCGGACCGAGTTGGACTGCCGGTTCACGCTGGATCGAGTGGTCACGGGCTGCTCGGACTGGCCGGGCTCGGTCCCGTGCCGGGCCTGCTGAGGCCATGGCACGGTGCTGGGCACGAGCTGGGTGCGACCGGCCTCGGCACTAGGCGCTGCTGGGCGCGGACAGGCACGGCCAGGCTTGGCTGGCACGGCCTTGGCACACTGGGGCCACTCGGGTGCTGCTG
>BKCP01005128.1:410055-431357 GCA_008636005.1 Striga asiatica
CGGGCGCTGTCGGAGGTGCTCTGGCGCGACTGGCGCTGAGACCTCGCTGGCTGGCACGGACAGGCGCTGTTGGGCGCTGTCTCGTGCGCTGGGACTGCGGTGCCTCGCGAGCGCTAGGCGCGGGTACGGACAGAGGCACTGCCTGGCCCCTGTGACGCTGCACAGGCACGACACGCGCGACTGGCGCGGCTGGTGACCCTAGCCGGTCCTTTGCCGAACTTCCGACAACTTTTCCAGTGACTACTGAACCAACCCAACATAATATGACAAAATATACTTAAAAATGTCACAAGTCACTGAGAGACCTCGGTTGGTTAAGGTGGTGGGCTTATAGGGCCGATTAGGCATGAGGCCACACTAGGGCACGAAAATGAACATGCTCAACATGCAAATTGACTTAGGGCCGAATAATATACATCAAAAATCATGGCTAATGAGGCTAGAACATTGGTCAATACATGCATGCACATATACTTGGGTTCGGGGGTGAAAATGGCTCAATTTCACTTAACAATTTGACCGAACAAATGCACTCAAAGCATGCTAATCTTTTAACCATGTCATACTCATGATTCTTTAGGATTTTTAAGCCATCAAACTCGGCCATATCATGCATGTGCAATAACTTTCGAAATTAAGGCTCAAATATTCAAAAATTCATATCTCCACATTTTGCTCATGCATGGCCTCATTTTCTTACATGATAATTCCTATTTTATCATGAATAAGCTGGGAACAATAGTTGGCACGAGCTAACCTTGCTCAAAATTCGAAATGGTGCTAAGGATCCTTCTCAGGCTCACTTGCGCGTCTTCGGGCCTAAGGGCTGGAACTCGAGGCTAATGACTGAAATGAGGGGCTCAAGACACTTAGAAAAATCTAAATAAAAATTTGCAAGGTGCTAAGTCTCGAGAGGGAATGGCTGGAACAAGAGTTGGCCGAGCTTCCTCTTCCCCGGGGTCACACGCGCGCGGCTTGGCTTTGGGACCTAGCGCTCGGTTTCTCTTGCCTTCCCACAATTATGCTAAGTGTTTAAAAGCGTCCAAGAGCTCAAAGTGGACTGAGTAGTGTCCCTTTTATGAGGAGAGGGGCGGAGCTTCTTAGGTGAGCAAATGAGGGACAAAACATCACATGAGCATGGAAAAATGGTGAGGTCTTGGGCACAGATTCCTTTGTGCTGACTTGCACGAGTATTGGGAGAATATTGCAAAGCATCTTGGGTTAAAAATGTGCCTTGGATAGGCCTTGGTCGGCTGGAGCACAAGGGGACAAGGTTCCCAACATAAACAATTGCACATGGCCCCTCCACTCATATTAAAATATACTAATTCCCATGTGACATTCCCTAACCCTTATTAAGGCATCATTAGGCTTAATTAACCCCACATTATCCTGCTAAAATTCGCATGACTTGGGCCATAGGATTGGGCTTGAAAATCATCATGCATTAGGCGCATAATTGGACCTGCGCGCTGCCAGCGCTGGGCCTGGGCGCTGCTGGGCCCTGGGCGCGGGGAATGCTGGCCTGGGCTGCGCGCGAGAATTACTTGGGCTGAGCATAACATGAGTCTAGGGCTGGACTTAAGTGCTACCAACACTTAGAAAAAAATCCTTAACAACATGGCCATAGCCAAGGCCTACTCGGCGCGACTCAAGGCACCCACACGCGGCACAATGGCGCGAGGCTTGGGCGCGGGCACTAGGGCGCGACACTAGGGACTAGGGTCGATTATGAAACACTTGGCTAGGGCTAAACTTGTGGCACACTAAGGAACCCAAAAATACTTAGAAAAATTATGCCACATTACTAACCATGACTTGGGCACTCGCGGCTTGGCGAGGCATGCGACACTTGGGCGTGAGGACTCAGACCCGTGCACGAGCTCGGTGCGGGGTTACTTAGGCCGAGGGAATGATATCGAAGGCTCGATAAAATGATCTCATACTTAGAAAAATATTCTAAGTAAGGCTACAAGCGACTAGGGCTTGAACAAGACACGAGACTACTAGGGCTCGAGAATTGGCTTGCCGCGAACAAGGCGCGATACTCGTGACCGAACGACTCGGTTCCGGACACGGCTTGACTGAGACGATTTATCGAGACATACTCGGTTTCGATTAACCGTCAACTGAAATAATTAATTCCGACTGAATAAAATCCATTTCTAAAAATAAATGGACTGGAATTAATAGCTGAGATTGAATAGCTGATAACTGGGCTCGGAACTCAAGACGAGCAGTATTAATAAAAAGAAATAGTTCAACTGGGAACTAAAAACTGTCATTTTTATTAATACAGAACTGGGCTATTACAATCTATCTCCCTTAAAATATTTCCGTCCTCGGAAATACTAAAACTGGAGAAATACATACAAGAACTGAAAATATATACAACTGGGTACATATCAGAACTCAAAATCTGGAAAACGAGCTCTAACATCTGCCTCGCGCTTCCAAGTGGCATCTGAATCTCCGTGGCGATTCCATCTGTCCGTAATTCTCAAAGATAATTTACTTGTTCAAATGTGATTAGAAATAGAACTTGGATAGTGTCTTATTTTACTAAGGAGTACAAGCCGAAAGGCAAGTGTATCCGGTCTAAGAAAAATAGACATAAGAAGATGAACTGTCCTATTCTTAAGACAAGAAAGGTAAAGCTTGATTCACCAGAAAGTAGGAACATTTTTAATGGTGTTATCTTCAGTACCTAGTGAATAGATACGTAACCACTAATTATGTAAAACGGTTCCAGGAAACCAATCGACATGTGATAGGTAGATTACCATCTAGAATGAGTTTTGCTACAAAAGTGGCAACTATTGCAGTGGGAGTTCTCTATAGAAATTTTGGTTTATGAGTAATTGTCTTTATGTGCCAAGTCTTAGAAAGAACTCACGTTCAGTTTCTAAATTGTATATGGAGGTTACATTTGCTGTTTTGAAAAGCGAAATGTTTTATCCATTTGGTACAAGGTTGGACAGTTTGTAAAATCAAATGAACCAAAATATCTCAGAATGAGTTTTCTGTAGAAAGTTTTGATTTATGAGTAATTGTCTTTACGTGCCAAGTCTTAGAAAGAACTCGTGTTCAGTTTCTAAATTGGGTATAGGTGAAAATGTAACGTTTTATCCATTTGGTATGTGACTAGACAATTTATGAACTCAATGATCCAAAATATCTCACAAGTGCAGTAGGTGAAATAAGTAGCACATCGACTAGAACCAATAAGAAGAAAGGTCCTTCAATGAATGAATCATACATTATTTTTGGCATCTAGTATTTGAGAATTTTAGCAATAGTAGAATTCAAAAGGTGATAGCCACTGAACTTATGGGTTCTTTAGGAATGGATGAAACTATCAGACTACGAATTATACTTGACAGCTAAAATGACATAAATGACCTTTTGTAGGTCAAGGGATTTAGAAGCCAAACATATGTTAGGATTAATTCATCCGATTTGTGAAGTTCTATGATTTTTAGGATAAAAGGTAGTTTTGAATATTTTTCTTTGAAGAAATTTGTTCAAAACAGGGTACATTAAGTGACATTCCATAAGCTTAAGTACATCGAAAAAGTGCAATGGCAGTTATGGAAAAATGTCGAGATTAATGTATCAGTGGCATTACGATCGAAATCGTAGTGACTAATACCTTTTGGAAAATCATGGAAATACTTGTTGGATGTTGAGATTTGGTCTCAACAGGTTGCATCTAGTTCATCAGAACGGGACGATGTAACTTGACGACGGAAAATGTCTTTTAAGTAGATTGGTTATGTCAAGGATGAGTTATTAGGAATTTCATTTTTTCGTATTGGAGTTGTGCAAATAGCAGGGTAAGTTCTGAACATAATTCCATCTAAGTTAGTAGTCATTACTCTGAATGAATTGTAGGCGAAGGCATAGGCCTAGTCAGGAACACTTTCAGATTCAGAGTGTTTTTGGCACACGTGCTGGAAAGATTGATACTAACAGGATTGGAAAGGTTGTCCGGAAAATGGGCTATTTGTGGGATAGTTCATATTAACGAGAAATGAGTAGATTATTTTATAGTACTAAAAGTCAGAAGGTCATCGTTAACTCGAATGCCTGATTTTTAGAGGAATACTAAGTAATAAACCACAAAGCCCATTTGTAGAATTGTTTTGAGGAAAGATAAAGGTGAAAGTTCAACTTTGTTACCAAGTGTACAAATGTGATACCACAATAAAGACTGCAACACGTATTTTGTGCTATACACTTTTGCAGAGGGAACCTCATTGTAGTGGGAGGGTTGCAAGGCAACTTCATGAAATCGTGATAATGAGAGAGTCATTGGACTCAGTCTCTAGTAAACACGAGATCATGATTTTCATGTTTTGAGAAAGTCTCGGACTTAGTCTCTAGTAAAATTGAATCTATCCCTAGTTATACAATGAGTAGATCCAAGACAAAGATGTAGAAAGCTAACAAAGTTTTAATGATTTTTGATTTTGAGTCGTGGACTTTAATCAGATCTGGGTTCTTATAAAATTACCAAGTAGCATACGGGCTATTGGACAAAATCTATAAGTGAATACTTTAGTACAAGGCTTGTTGTGAATTAGCAGACTCAGAAAGAATGGGGTCTATTATGAGTAAGCTTTTTCACCAGTAGCCATGTTTAAGTCTGTACAAATGTAAGACTTGTTGTGACATAGAAGACTCAGAAAGAATGAGATCTATTATGAGTTAGTCTTTTCACAAGTAGCCGAATTTAAAGCTGTTGCCACTCATATGAGTTATGAGAATAGGCAAAGTGGATGTAAAGACATTGTCCTTAACTGGGAGTCTTGTGGGAATATCTACGGATCAACACCCAGGAGTGTTCATTAGAAAAGTGCTAAGAGCATCTACTCAGTAAGCTAAAACAGTTCATTTATAGATTATAATGAGCTGGTCATTTGGTTGAAAAGTTCGAATCGTGGATTCGATTATTCAACAAATGAGCATTGTGAGTGGCGTAATGGAAGCTTGGTGGTATTTTTGTACTATGTGTAGACAACATCTTGAGCACTGGGGACAGTGTAAAAATGTTGATAGACACAAGGGTATGGTTATCTAAGTAGTTGGATATGAAAGGATTTTGTAATATCCCATTCAGTAATTCATAAAAATAATTATTTCAGTTCTAAGTTAGAACTATTTTACTAATAATGATCTTTTATATTTCCAAGCCTTAATAAATCTCTTAGAATTTTATTTTTCAGTTGGCTCGACATTAAAGTTAAATCAGAATCGTTTTTCATTAAATTGAGTTAGTCGAGTAAATGTTATAAATTGCCTAAGTATTTTATGTGACTTATATGATTTGATAAGTTATAAGGATTAAGTAGAAGTTATTTAGACAATAAGGTCTATTTATATTATTAAGAATATATTCGAAATTATATTCGCAAGTTTCGAGTTTTTCGATGTTCGGTTGTAGACGATAATTAAATCCGATTTCGTTTCCGGAATTTTTATTTTCTTGTATCTTTTTACAAGTTTCAAGATCATTAATAAGAGTTAAAAATTTTCAGCATAAAAAGGAAAAAGGCCAAAAGCAAAAGATGGAAATCTGAAATTTTCAGAATTTTCGATTTTTCGGTAACCGTTCGTTTTAAGTCAGAATTCGGTTCTGTAAATTGGAGATTTTTCATTAAGTCACGAATTTTATCATGGAAACTAGATTAGGATCACAAGATGGCCCTTTCTAAGCATTGACTATAGATTTGAGAAGTTTACAAGTTATGATTTTTATTCTTTATCTTTATTTATTTTTATAACCATTTTTTTAGTATTTTTAAGCAATAAATGAGCCATTTAAGACTAAATTCGAGCCATAATGGAGGATTGGTCAAATGGAGGAGTTTGTCTTGATATATACAAGATGAATCATCCATTACAAGTACTTTTCAAAGCTTACTCAACTTTGTGCATGATTTTAGAAAAACATTAATGGCAAGGGCCCTAATGAGTTTATTATGATGAAGTATTGATGTGAAGAAGGTGATATTGTCTCCTTTGCTACCCTATATAAAGGGGTATCACCATAGACTCGAAATTCACATCATAATAAGCAAAGTCTTAGCTAAAGAGGGTAAGAAAGAGAGATAAATTGAGAGAAATCTTGACGAAGATAAGTTGAGATCAACTTCCGAAGTTTCATTTTCAAATTTCTTGAAGAAGGTTAGATGCTACCTTTTTATCATATGTTATAGTTTATATTAAGTGAATATTGATGTATTTTCATGCTATATATATATATTCAATTTTTAAAGAAATTTTAAAAATGAAAAAAAAAATATGATAAGTTGTTTCCAGCACAATCACATGTTATATATGTATTGTTTTGATTTGAATTTGAGCATGATATGCATAACCTGGTATGTTAAGCTTATTATGGATATTTTTTGTGTAAGTGTTGAGTATATAGGTGAAAGAATTATGTTATTTGGCATAGTATAGCTTGAGTTATAAATTTTTGAAGTTAAGCATGCAAGTTGAATTTTATGTTCTTTATTTCAGGTGTGACTTTAAAATTTTAATAACTCGATATATACGCATGATAAAATTATGAAATTTTTACGACATGCTTATATATGGGTTAAGAACATGACTGCCAAATTTCATGATTTTATGTTGAGAAATGAGCGAGTTAAAATATTTATATGGCATACATGTCAAGATGATTTTATATGCAAGAGTATTTAGTACATGGTTAAGTTTTAAAATGGAATTTTTAGAAAAAAATTCTTATATGAGTAATGAGCAATTTGACCAAGTTTTAGTTTAATATGTTGAGTATACAATTTTATAAAGATTGTTGTAATTCTCACGTATTAATATTATGATGAAAAGTTAAGTATGATTTGAGTTATTTTTCACTTTCGAGATAATCAAGTGAAAAATGAGTATAAGCCATATGTATAAGATTTGGGAGAAATAATATGAGTAAGTATTTGATTGAGTAAAAGATCAAGAAAAGTTTGAACCATAACAAGAATATTGAGATTTTATAAGATTTGGATGATTTATCCGAAAGAGTTGAAAATCCGAGTATACGAGCATAGTACTTAGTATATTTGTTTACGTATTTTTATGTAGCTTGAAGAGTTAGCTACTCGAGACCAACACTTACGATTTCAAAGGAGAAAGGTGGGGACCCAGACTGGGTATTACATTGAGTATAATATTGATATCATGTTCGAGGTATGTATACAGTTTAAGTTTATACGCTTGGGATGAGGAGGCATTAATTTGTCTCGAAGATTATATCCTAAGTTCTGATGGAGGCGATACGTGCCTTAGAAATATCCATCAGATTGTGCACAAGTATCCGATAATATATCGGCCAGATTAAGTTACAGTTATTATATATATACCAAAGATCATGATATTGTATTATTATTGATGTTTACTTTAGTATGGGTATTAACGGGGTACAAAAGGACCAGTACTCACCCCCATTATGTTTTTCAGGTAACAGGGTCGGGCCGGAGGTGTGAGCAAATAAAGTGGTGGTGATGGTCGAGTACTCATTTCAAAGGACATTTGTAATAAATGAAATAAGTCTGTATAATTATTCACGTTTTAAGTAATTCCGCTACGCTTATTAATATGTGAACTTGCATTTTAAATAAATTCAGATTTCAAGTTTTTATCATTTCATAAATATGAATATGATATAGTTAAATGCAAGTATATATATAAATATGTTTTGTTATGTCTAAAATAAATAATTAGACAAAGTTAAAGTTAAATAGATTTTTTAGAAAGAAGGAGTTTAAGTAGCATCTCGAGTTATTCGCAAAAAGATTTCGAAAGAGTTATAAGTAATTTCGAAATAAAAGTTGCGAAAAAATTTCTCTGATAAGCGGGGTGTTACAGATTTGGAATCAACAAATGTTCTTAAGATTGAGGATCACAAGAAAGATATGTTGCGATTATCCCGAATTTCATGTCCAGATACTATCGTAAGGCTCATTCGAAATATTGCATGACACAAAGGCAGTTCGTTGTCCTCGGCAAAAAGGAAGCCTGATTTATGCAATAAATGAGGCCTGATATTTATTGCCAACGACAAAGTTAATAAATATCGAAGTAATCCTAGATGGAAACAATGGATCGTGGTAGAACATATGATCAAGCGCCATAATGGGGCTAAGGATATTATGCGGGGTTACCAAACGAGCCATAAGCAACCTATGGGTTACAAAGGATTCTGATTTCTAATCAGGACATGAACAACAAGTAAAAACCACCTTATGGTTGTGTTCATTTGTCAGAGCCAAGCAGAATGGAAGAATGCTAAGCGATAATACGTTGACAAATTCCACCATAAGAAACTCAGTACGTCCCTTCCCAAAAGGCGAGCGACGTAGAGGTTGGATTTTCCATTGAACTAAAAATGTGAAACCTTATCAGACCAAGTCAGGTCACAATGGATTGTGATGACAGTTGGTGCAGTTAAGACAGAGAGGAATCACTAGTTCATAAAGCAAGTGGCACATAGAGCAAGTATGCCCGTTGAAAAGGAATGCAACAGGGTGGATGTTTTTCGCCTAGTTACATCGGTAGACAACCAAGTGAATTCTTTTAGGATTGGCTTTCCGGCGAAAGCGGATGATGGCCATGTTAAAGGATTGGGAGTCAGACGTACGGCAGAAAGGACAACAGTTCCTTGAGAATTAGATTGAAAGAGAATCGTGGTTAGTAATAGCCATGAGCTTATTAAGCATAAGTAGGAGATTGTTAGATATGCTGTAAAAGCTTAGCTTTCATATATGAACAATTCTATTTTGATCTGGCAATCATGTTTCGGTCAAAGTACATATGCTTGCAGTTTAGTTATTTATGCAATCATACTCCTTGTCTTACATTGAATTAGTGTGGTTCGTGGTGTCTCGAACAGAAAGGTCACCTATCAGTTCCTTGTAAGTGTAATGCCCCGTTCGATTATTAGATTTTTTTGATATTTTTATTGACATAAATATTATTTATTTTATTGATGGCTTTATATATATATGCCGGATTAATTATTTTAATTTTTCCAGACGTCGTATTTATACTTTCGAGCCAATTTTAGAAACTGAAGATCGAGCCTTGTGTTTTGGCCTTCGGCCCGTGCGCCCCCGAACCGAACCGCCCGACCCACCTTTTTCTTTTCTTGCATGGAAAGATTTTTTTGTTGCCCTAATATACCTAAGTATAATTTTCCCCGCTCTCTTCTTTCTCTCATAACTCACACGCTGCAACTCGTGTTCCTTCTGTTCGTACGATTTTTTTTTCTCTCGCTATGTCACAGCAACAACGGGAGATTTCTCCCTAATTTTTCTCGATCGATTAACCTTCAAGGTCAATTGAAACTCTTCTCTCTCGTTGTAACCTAACCACACGCACAAGGAAACCGCCACTGGCCGACGGCGTCCCAGCCTCGCCGAGCCTTTCGCCGGCGTTCCCCTGCCATCAGTCTCCGAGAACCGGTCAGGAGCAACCGTTGACGTCCGCCCATCAACTACCTTTAGCCACCGCGAGCGACGGGTCTCCAGATTCACCGGGATATCTTCCTTGCGACCGGACATCATCAAAGACGAACCAAGAACACCAGATTCGCGAGTCCCGACCATGGTCCAGCGATTTCGAACTCTGGCGTTTCAGCGGTTTCCGACGAGTTCGAGCTCTACCCCCAGTCGCAATGAGTCTCGACTCCTGACGAGCTTCACCACTGTCCTATGACCGTCGTCGGTCACACTGAGCTTCCGGCGGACTCGGCTGTTACGAGCCGCGACCCTCAACTTCGGGCTATGTTTGATACTTTCAGAACTCTTCCAGGTGGGCCTGCAACCTCCGGCGAGCCCTTCTCCTCCGCGAGCTCTTGTCGCGATCTCTTCCAGTGAGCCCTTGTTTGCGTGGGCTCCGTTTCCGTCATTCTCTGCCGCTGCTTCTCCGCGAGCCGAGCGTGAAGCCGCCGAGCGCCGCCGTGAAATCGTGCATCGCCACCGTCGTGCTGTCAACCCTTTTTTGATCCTTTCTCACGATTTTCCCGAGAACAGTACCGAGGCTCTATCCCTCCTTCGATTATTTACGTGATATGTGATCATGTTAAAGCTTTATTGTGTGTTTCATGTTTATGGTTAGATAATTATGTGTTTATGTCGAGATCCTTTCGGTTCATGAGAAATTGAAAGAGATCGCATAAAAGTCGTGAAAGTGCTGTGGATATGGAACGTTTGAAAGTCCTTGGCCTTATGGTGAAGGTTCGGACGAAGTTATTGTGTTATGTGCTGTTTATGGTTTACTGAACTCGAATAGTTGTTGTTTATGTGTTAAATTCGTGATAAATCACATACTGTTCCGATTGATATGAAATTTTGTGTATCAAGTCCTCTGGTGTTCATATAGGTCATGTAAAAAGTTCATGATTTATTTCCAACTATAGCTATTTTTAATAATTGTTGTGATTTTTGGGAAGAATCTTGTAAATTGCATAATAAATCGAGTTCTGCTCCAATTCGGCTGAAATTTGAATATGATGTCTCTCTGTTGTATTTGGATGTCGTGTAAAAATGTCATAAGTTTCAGACTTCGTTTCTAGGGTAATTAATTGTTTGTGTTATTCTGCCGAAACTCGTTTTATTTATGAAAATTCGACCTGTTGCTGTAAATTGCTAAATTTTAGTTTATGTGCCTATTTAATGATGTTATGAGTGAGGAAAAATGCACAGGAGTTTTGGAGTTCATATTGGTACGGTTATGGTGAAATGTTGAATTCTGCAGAATTTTGTTACAATTTTCATAATTCGCATATTTAATGTTTAAAACTGAAATTTTTATATGTTCATATTCACATGCTGATTTTGCTTGTGTAAAAATTTCAAGTGTTAAGTCGTTCATTTGGTCAGGCTTTGAAATTATGCTCGTTTTTGTTGAAAACTTGTTTTAATTTTATAAAATCGTGTGTTTTAAGTTAAGGGCTGAAATTTGGTGATATTACTAAGTCTAGAGCCTAACACATTCGACTCCTTGACCAACTTGAATAGGTGGTTTTCACGTCGAATATTTCAAAATATAGTTTTGTGTTAAAAATCTGTAATCCGGCTCGTATGTTGTTCTTTGTTGTCTGACTTGGTCATCCTTTGATTGAGTTTATGTGTACTCCTATACGTGTTTTGCTTGAGTCTAAGGTCGAGTCTAAGTGTTCCAACGTCCACAGGACATCACGAACAACTTAGTCGAATCAAGTTCGACTAAGTATAATTTTTGTTTTCCGTTCAAAGTCAAGATGAATGTTAGTTGTATTATCTTGACTTAATGTAGGTGTTCGAGGAGTCAAGCCTCGACCTACGTCCTTTCTGATTTTGCTTTTGTCAATCCGAACTACCAGGTGGGTTAGTTATTCTAAAATGTCTATGTTGGGTTCTGTGAGGAACGTCACAACATGCACAGTATTGAACTTATCGAAATAAATCCTAACGCAGCGGAATCTATAGTTAGGATTAGGACATTACCTTATAAAATTTATGCCGACTCAGAGACGTTTTTGATTTCCTTTGATGGAGATCGTCTGATTACCACAACTCAATCGGTTGAAGAGTTTGGCCTTTGTCGACTCTAGTCGAGTGTTGAATCACGAACGGATCACGTCTCAAGTCGGGTCGGGTTGCAGCGGTTCGGGTTGCGGACAGATGCACGTGCGTGTCAACTTTCCTATGCCTGAAGGACTAGGCGTGCAGCGTCTGGGCTCACGCTGGTACGTGCTCGGGACGTCTCCTATATGCGCGAGGAGTCCTGATCAGGCGAGGAATAGCCGGTGCGTGCGGGTCGCGCGCTGCGGCTTTCTTATTCCTGTGAGGACTAGACGAGCAGGGTCTGTGTCATGCCGATCGTATGCGGCACGTTTCCTGGGGCGCGAGGAGTCCTGGTTGAGCGAGGAGTCCTAGTGGAGCGAGGAGTCCTGGTTGAGCGAGGAGTCCTAGTCGAGCGAGGAGTCCTGGTTGAGCGAGGAGTCCTAGTCGAGCGAGGAGTCCTGGTTGAGCGAGGAGTGGTTTTCCGGCGGTGGTCGACGACGGCGGATTGCGGCAGTCGGCTGAGAAAGGTGACCGAAAAATATAAAGGTTTGAGGTTTAATATAATCTCACCTTAAAGCCTTCTAATGGATTACCTAAACACCTACTTCAATTAATCTTGGTGGTGCGATTAATTGAATCTCCCTAACTCTCGAACAAGACAATTTTTCTCTCTCTGAAAGATGGAAAAAACGAGTCTCACATGTGTGTCTCAAGAGGTTGGGACATGGTGTATTTATAGGCTCCATTAGGGACCTTAAGGAGGTGCCAAATATGGGCTTATCCCATTAGGCCAAGGAATCCTAATTCTACTCCACAAGCTAATCCATATTAGGTCATGACTCCTTCTCCTAACTTCACCTTCTAGAAGACTCTCTAGTCTCCTAACCTTAGGTAATATTCTAGAAGGAATATTCCCTAAGTCTTGGAAAAATAATTATGGAATAAAATTAATTCCTAAAATCCTAATAAAATTAAATAATAATATATCCCACTAGAATATTATTATTGCTCTCCCCATTTGGCTCCAATTTAATCAATTAAATTAAACCTCCACTTGATTAATAAATATTAATCTGATTGACCGATTTACCTCTCCATGTTTAAGATATAACGTCCGTGGATTAATTAAATTACTGACAGATAATTAATCGACTTCATATTCATTTTCGAAATTAGTACCACTCAGATCTTTAATCATTGTGTCGGATAAATATCCACCTGCAGGGTTTAACACAATATTTCTTCCTGAGCTCATTTCGGGGACGTCATCAATCCAGCGCATTGGAACACGGTACCATAAATAATTTATAACAGCTCGTCATATAATCACTTTTATTTACCAAAGTACTGAGTATGTCATCCCAATAGAGTAGGAATCACCCTTGGTAAATCAAATAAATAAGTAATGAATATACACGACTATTTTATATTATCTTATAGCTTTAGAGAACGCATCAATCCCTGAAGGTATAGATTACAACAACGATCAGTGAGCCTCATAATCTTATCCTTCCGGTGGTCCTGTTCAATACTTAACATAAGTACTAGTGTAATTCTCCAGTCAAGGTCAACTGAATCAAGAATACACTACAGTCTTTTTCCGAGTGGGGTCTCACTGCCAGTCTAGACTGTGAACAAATGATTTAGTCTTACAAGGAACTGATAGGTGACCTTTCTGCTCGAGACACCACGAACCACACTATCTCAATGTAAGACAAGGAGTATGATTGCATAAATAAATAAGCTGCAAGCATATATACTTTGACTAAAACATGATTGCCAGATCAAAATGGTATTACTAATATCTGAAAGCCAAGCTTTTACAGCATATCTAACAGTCTATGCATGTGTGTTTTAAATGTGTTAAATTCGGTATGATCTATGTATGCATGTGAGCATGTAGCCTACTGATGTGAGCTGTTACGGCCGTCGATACAGTTGTCCCCGTCGATGTAATACAGTTTCCCTTATGAGACAAGTCTTCGTAAGACCTAATGAAAGGCCGTGTCCTTACTTGGAACGCACTCCTGTCGATAGAATAATGAATCCCCTTCCCACGGCTAAACGTAGATGTGCACATGAGTGAATCATTGTCCTATTGATTAGGAGATGAGACATGTTGTTATTGTTATGTTGATGCTGCGACCATACCATCCTAACATATTTTATATTGTTCATATGCATAGTGGTGAGTACTATACTTTCCAACTGTACCCACCTGCTCTTCACGGATGCAGGTTAAGCAGTTGGCGGGTGACGAGACAAGGCGAGTGGGTAGTCTTACTTATTTATTTATGATTATTATTTGCTTATGCAGTTATGAAACTTATGTTGGATTATTTGAACATGTTGGTTGGTTTGACTTTGAAAACACGTTGGATCGGTTTATGTTGAAAACCTTTCTTTGATATTCATGAGTATGTGGCTGAAAGAATATCATAATGTTTATTGCTTATGCTGTACAGATTATGTTGAATCCTTTTGCTTAGTCATGTTTGCGACTCTTTTGCTTATTTTTTCATGTAATAAGACCCAAGGTTATGGAATGAAATGATTTGTTTCTTTTTGCATCGTGCAATCTCAATCTCGAACATTAGCATTTGTTGCACTTCATTTCCTCGCCAAATCAATCAAAATTTACTAACTTAGAAGACGAACATAATTTATGACTTAACTTAGAAAACATCTAAGCTGCCTACGTACCTTTTAAAAGGATCAAGTCATAACGTAGTTCAAAGTAACATGGATTTGTTTAGGGGGGGGTGCCTTGCACAGTTTATACTCATGCGGGCCAGGAGTGACTATTCTTTAACTACTTTTAGACAAAGTAGAGTATTAAGTTTAACCACATAACACCTTAGTGGGAGAATTAATAGTTTAACCACATATATTCACATTGGTGGAGAATTTAGCAGTTTAATCACATGCAAAGCTTTTTGGTGATTCCCGTTCACAGTTTATACTCATGCGGGTCAGGAGTACTTTTTTTTTTCTTTTTTTTTTATATTTTATTTTTTTTAAATTAATAAATAGTACAACTAAGCGTAGTAGCGTTTCAAGAATTTTCCATTGATAGGGCCAATCTTCACTCGATCCTCAGAAATCAGTTTAAACACGCCATTGGTGTAGACGTCCGTGACGACATACGGTCCATCCCATCTTGACACAAACTTGTTCCCAAAACGAGGAGTAGTTATGATGGGTCTTCTCACAGCAAGCACTTGATCTCCTACTTGAAAAGAACGAGCTCGGACCTTCTTATTAAACGTCTTTGAGACATGAGCTTGATAACATTCAAGTCTTTGTTGTGCTTCCAACCTCCTCTCGTCAAGAGCTTCTAATTCTTGAAGACGCAGTCGTGCATTATCTTCTTCAGTCAACCCTTATTGTATGGCGATCCTCAATGACGGAATTTGTTGTTCGAGGGGAACGACAGCTTCAACACCATATACAAGCGAGTACGGGGTCGCTTGAGTGGGGGTCCAATAGGTGGTGCGAGACGCCCATAGTGCTTCATGGATTCTTTCATGCCAATCCTTCTTTGACTTGGCTACGACTTTCTTCAAAAGACTACATAAAGTCTTATTGAACGCTTCAACAAGTCCATTAGCCGCTGCGTTGTACATAGATTATTTTCTTTGCTTAAAGTTGAACTTCTCGCAAAGCTTATCGATCAGGCTATTGCTGAAAGGCTTTCCATTATTCGTTATGATATACCGTGGGATCCCATATCGGTAGATGATGTTTACATGAATAAAGTCAACCTTTTCTTTTTTCACTTCTTTCAAGGGAACCGCTTCAGCCCATTTGGAGAAGTAGTCAGTCGCAGCCAGAATATAAAGATGACCACCCGAAGACTTTGTCAGAGGACCAACCACATCTAATCCCCAAGCATCAAAAGGCCATGAAGCAACAATAGGGTGCAACGGCTCAGGAGGTTGATGGATCAAATTTGCATGAAATTGACACGCTTGACATCTTTGGGCATAATCGAAACAATCCCTAACCATTGTCGGCCAGTAGTATCCCATTCTCTTAATTTGGAAGTGCAGCTTCGGACCAGACTGATGAGCGCCACAGATGCCTGAAGGAGCTTCTTCAATGGCTTCAACAGCTTCTTCATCGCCTAAGAATCTTAAGAACACTCCATCGAACGATCGTCTATACAGTACATCATTAAAATAAATGAAGCGAGACGCACGACGTCGAACATCAACCCTTTGTTGTGGATCATTGGGAAATTTGTCATTCTTCAAGTAATCCACGAGCAATTGACGCCAATCTTCCTTTTTAATATCGAATACTTCAACCACATGAGTTTCATCTTCATTCCAATCATCATCGTCGAAAATTGGAGGTACAGCCCAACTTATGCAAATTTGCACTCGAGCCCTATCCTCAGGAAGAATGAGTGAAGAAGCGAGTTTTGCCAAAGCATCACCTTGTTTATTATACTTTCTCGGCACGTGTTCAATTGTAACATCTCCAAGCCATCCCATCAGCCTATTCGCATAGTCGACATACGGGAGCAGCTCAGGCTTCTTTACATCGTATTCTCCAAGCAGTTGGTTTACTACCAGCTTTGAATCTCCATAGACCTTCAGATGCAGTTGCTTCATGTCCACGGCCATCTCCAACCCCAGTATTAGAGCTTGATACTCCGCAACGTTGTTTGAGCAATTTTCAGTTAAAGTGAAGGAATACGGAAGCACTTCTCCATGAGATGTCACAAAGACGACTCCAGCACCAGCTCCTTCTCTATGAAACGCTCCATCAAAGTACATCTTCCAAGGAGGAGCAACCTCGACGAGAAGAACATCCTCATCAGGAAGTTCATCGGACAACTCCCACTCAGCAGGAATAGGGTGATCAGCTAAGAAGTCTGCCAGAACTTATCCTTTCACCACATTTTGAGGGATGTAGACGATTTCAAACTGTTGAAGTTGAAGATACCACCTAGCTAAATGGTCTGAGAGTACGAGTCTTGTCATGACGTATTTTAATGGATTTGCCCTTGAAACGAGACGAACCGTATGAGATTGAAAATTGTGCTTCAACTTTTGAATTGCAAAGATCAGCGCCAAACATATTTTCTCTATCGGTGAATAGTTCAACTCATTTGGTGTCATTGTTCTGCTCAAATAATATAAGGCGCTCTCTTTTCCATCATCATTTTCTTGAGCCAGCAAAGCTCCAACAGAGCGTTCTTGTGCTGCTATGTAGAGAATAAGAGGACGACTAGGCACTGGTGCGACTAACACGAGAGACTTCATCAAATATGACTTTATGCTTTCAAAAGCATTTGTACAAGATTGATCCCACTCAAAAGGAACACCCTTCTTCATTAGATGACTAAAAGGTTGGCATCGTTCGGCTAGATTTGAGATGAACCTTCGAAGATACGCCAACTTCCCATGCAAACTTTTAAGCTCGTGAATGTTGCGAGGTTCGGGCATTCTTAGTATTGCGTCGACTTTTGCTTGCTCGATCTCTATTCCACGATGACGAACAATGAACCCAAGAAACTTCCTCGAGTTGACACCAACTGCACACTTCAGCGGATTCATCTTGAGTTGATATCTTCTCAGGCGTTCAAAAACCATCCTCAAGTCTTCTAGGTGGTCTTCTCGTTTCTTTGACTTTACCACCACATCATCAACATAGCACTCGATGTTCTTGTGGAGTATGTCATCAAATATCTTTTGCATTGCCTTTTGATATGTAGCTCCAGCGTTCTTCAAGCCGAATGGCATCACCTTGTAGCAGTATATACCATTTGGAGTGCGGAATGCCGTTAACTCTTCGTCTTTTGGGGACATGCGTACTTGGTTGTATCCTGACGAACCATCCATAAAAGACAATGCTACGTGTCCAGTCGTAGCATCGATCATAAGTTCAGTTATCGGCAAGGGGAAGTCATCCTTGGGACTCGCCTCGTTAAGGTCTCGAAAATCCACGCAAACTCGAATTTGACCATTTTTCTTTCTGACAGGAACGATGCTGGAGATCCATGTAGGATATTTGACTTCTCGAATGAAACCAACTTCAATAAGTTTATTCACTTCAGCCTCAATTAATGGGACTAACTCCGGACAAAATCTCCTTTGTGCTTGTTTAACAGGTTTTGCCCCCTTTCTCACGGACAAGTTATGCACCGCTACCTTCGGGTCTAGTCCAGGCATATCTTTATACGACCACGCAAGCACATCCTTAAACTCACCAATAAGCTTTATGTAGGCCTTCTCTTCATCTATAGTTAACAAGGCACTGATGTACGTCGGGCGAAGATCGTCAGCATCACCTAAATTGATTTCCTTTAGTTCATCGACCGTGGCCATAACACCTTTTTCAAGTTCGGGAGGTGCGTATTCAGCATCTTTCTTTTCTATCATAGTATCCTTGCATATAGTGATGTGGTTCACAAGTTCAATATCTTCGATCGGCTCACTAGGAGTTTTGAAGTCGATACGTGGTCTCACACGCCCATTTCTTCCCGCGACAAACTGTGTCTGCACATTTTATCAACTCTAGTGATATACCCTTTTCTCACCAAATAAGCCATCTTTCGGTAAAGAGAATTTCCATCATCTCGAGGAGTTGTAAGAGTACCGCAAGCGTAGTAAGATGAAGCGACGCTTTCTCTATCATCATCTTCATCGTCCCGCACTCTTGTATCAACGACCGTGTGCTAAAAAACTTCCCCACATGATATGATTAAGGTGATTTGACGTTTCATGCGTTACGGAATCTGACTTCTAAGATTTGGAGTTGGGCCTGTGTCTCTTTCTTGTCTTAAAGGCTTTGATGGTTTTGATGATCCAAGTCGCTTAAACACAGATTGTTTGCCCCTAGACTTCTGAGTTGGACCGAGTCTTTGAAACACCGATACTCTTTTCCCTTTCTTTTCTCCGTCATTGGACGGGAACTCTCCTTCCGAGACATGGTTGGAATTTGCTCTCTTGATGGCGATTCTAATCGGATTCGGTGCCACATATCCAACACCTGCCTGATTGTGCTTTTGCTCTTGAGGTATGAGATTCCCCAAAGAGTGACTTTCATTGGGGTTGTATCCTGCTTTGACGAGATGTTTGTAGGCTTTTGGATCAAAACACTTCGAGTTCTTTAGTCCTTCGCCATGTTCCATCACCGCTCCTTTGCTTGGACGAACAAACTTCATGAGTGGTTGGGAGATAGGTTTATCATCATTTATCTTCGGCAGTGGCAACACTAACTCTTTCGAAGAGTTTTCGACCTTTTCAATCTTTGGTTCTTCACCTTCGGATCCTTTCTGCTGCTTAGACGTAACGTTCTCAACTGATTTTGCATCTTTGAAATAGTATTTGGCATCGGCGAAGATAGTTTCAGCCTCCGTAAAAGGTTTATCATCACCAAGCACGGTCTTCAGAACGCTATTTTTGAAATATTTGAAGCATTGATGCCATGTTGACGGAACCACGCCATTCTCATTAAGCCATGGACGACTAAGAAGCATGTTGTAAGAAGTTTTTGCGTCGATGACACGAAACATTGCAGTTGATTCCATATCCTCCATCAACAAACTCAACTTTATAATGCCAAGAGTTCTTTGCCCCCCTTGGTTAAAGCCTTGAATCATCAATCGGCTATTACCAAGTTCATCGGTAGTCATTCCTAATTCTTTCAGCGTACGGAGAGGCAAAATGTTGACTGCTGATCCTCCATCAATCAATATTCGATTAACCTTTTGCTCTTGCACATAGCCAGCCATGAACAAGGGTCTGTTGTGAGGCTTAGAACCAAGCAGCAGATCTTCATCAGTAAAGACCATCATGGAATCATTACCAACATAGTGGTTTTCAACCTTAGGCAGATTGTTTTCTTCTACCGGAGCTTCGTGCTCACTTGTCATGTTGCATGCTTCGCTTATATGATTAGCAGTTGCGCTACTTTCTTCAAGTGAGATTTTTCCTTGGTGAGTCAACTGCATAACCTTGTCCTTAAATAGAAGTAGTCATGAATTGGATGCCCTACAAGACAGTGGTATTTGCAATATTTTGGGTCGTTCACTCTGCCGGCTTCTTCAGGACGCTTCATCTCAGGCAATTCAATGAGTTTCGCTTCGATCAAATTGTCAAATATGCCAGAGACGTCTGAATCAAGAAACGGGTACTTCTTTGCTTGCATTTCTTTCAAAGTCAATCTTTGTTGTTCAGTTTCCTTGGGGACATTCTTCTTTTCAACAACTTTATCAACAGCTTTTCCTTTGAACTTGACAGGCATAACATTGATCTTCATGGACGCATCGTTGCATGTCTCAATAAAGTGGCTATATGTTGCTTCGAGTTGCCCTTGCCATCAAACTGCTGGAACTTGGGAGGTTGATATCCAACAGGCATCCTCAAGTTATCGATCCTTGGAGTACATGGCTTGGCATAGGTGTGAGTTGACTTGGAACCACCATCAAGCTTATCTTTAAGTGTCCCCATGATGAAATCCTTCAGTTGATCAATGGATATCATTCCATCAGACGAATGTTGAAATGTTGGAGTCTTCTCTCTTTCATGTAATTGTTGTTGTTTGGATGTTTCAGACTCATCACGATCTTCATCTTGTTTGTCCTTCATGCGGCTCGTTTCAACATTGTCAACCTTGTCCATTAGCTTTGAGATTTGAGAGTCTTGCTCTTGGACCTTCTTCGCGAGCCCTTCAATAACCTTTGTCAAGCTTGCGATGTGCTCTTCAAGAGTTGAAGCATTGGTTGTCATAATCGGAGCGATGCTTGAATTTGACGAAGAGCTTGATGATGAACGAAGAGTTGAGGAAGCAGAGTCGTCTTCGTCACGTTCATGGGTAAGATGCAGCTTATCACTTTCAATCACCTCGTGCAAAGGAGTCGTCTCCGAAGATACTTGCAGTTGCTTGGTCATGCTTCTTGTAACGACGCCGAGGTTGGAGCTTGAAGAACTTGTTGAAGGAATCTTGACTACGGCGACCTTGCGGCTAGTCATGATGATTTGAGGAATTTTGAAGAAGAGATGAGAGGTAGAGATGTCCCACTGGGCATGCCAAAAATTTGTAACAACAAATTTCGTGTATTGAATTTATAAACACGAAAAATATTACTCAAATAAATTTTTCGAATCAAAATAAATATAGCGGGTTACAATCTCTAATTTCTCCTCTAATTCTTCTCACGAACAATTTTAAGTCTTGGAGCGAAATCTTCGGCTTGATCTTCTCCTTGACTTGATTTGACTTGAATTAACGTTAATTCGAGGTCCAACGCCTTGATTTCGGATCAAATGTCGAAATATCCCAAGAACGCGAAGAACACGAATCCTTGGTCTTCGTCGCAAAGTAGATCTTGAATCTTCTCCACGTCGGTTTTGAATTTACTAATGTTATTCGTGTAGGGTTCGATAGTACCGTACGGGCTTTAAGCAGCGGAATTTAAAATTTTTCAAAGTAAGTATTTATCGAATAAATACAACACCCGTACATACTAATTGCGAATTAACTGATCGTCATCTTTAAAACATGCATCACATACAAATTTTGATTTGTTATAATAAAGTAAATACAAATACAAATAAATAGTATTTACCGAGTAGTTCTTGAACTCCTTCAATTTAACCGAAGTGGATTGTGGGAATCGGTTCCCGGTTTGTAACGTCAACGGATTGAGGTTACTCGCTTGAGGAATCCAAGTGTCTTCCCTCTAATCGTATCCACCCTATGAAGCCCGGTTCCGAC
>BKCP01005128.1:438336-477948 GCA_008636005.1 Striga asiatica
ANACGATAGTGCTAGCTACCAAAAGGATAAATCAAAGTAGAATGTAATATGCACAAAGTTACCATTGTGCCTCAAGTCTTAGGATTAGTCATGTACTATTGTAACATGAAAATTCTTATTCGACTGAATAAATTCTTCATTAAGAATTTTCATACGGTCATGTACAGTGAACTTGTTCTCTAACAAGCACCCACATAAATGTACTTACGTCTTACGCTAATGTTGATGGAATGCAACATTCTTGTCCAACAAGCATACAAACTATGTGCAAGTCTTTTATGGATTATTCGATATCTCATCTCGAAACATCCATCGACTTGGAACTGTATTTAAGATCACGGCTTTCAAGGTATGTTCCATGATCACCATCTCTATGCGCAACCATACCTTATAACCATAAGTGATCTAGGGATTTTATCTTAAGTGCAATTATAAGATAAATGCTTTCTCTTAAGATAAAGAAATGCCTTATTCATAATATAATTCCAATAGACTGTATTTACAAGTAGAATACGTCCAATTAGATTGGAACGCCGAGTACCCTACTCTAACAATTCGGAGGCTTTGTAGCTTGTTTCCGGATTGAACATCAGTCTTGAGGTTGAATGCGCTTGAATCTTGCTTCGAATCTTCAAGAACGCCTTTGAATCTTGAAGAACACTTGAATCTCGTCGAGAGAATTCTCTAGAGCTCTTGCATTTGAATATGAATTATGAGGTGTGTTTTTTGATTTTAGGGAGAGTCCCTATTTATAGGTGTAGAAGGAGAACCCTACAAAATTTAAGAATCGTAGGACGCGATTTGATTGGTCCATGATGATTCACATAAGATCTTCTAGATCCACTTAAATCTTCCAAGATAATCTAGAAGATATGATTTATTACCAAGAAATAAGATTTGACACTTGACATTATTTGATTGGTTAGCAATTAAAATATTAAAATATCAATTAATTAACTATTTAAAATTAAGAATTTAATATATGAAAATTTCTAAAATATAAATAGAAAATATGACTTGATTTTTAATAAATTAATTTCCACGAGGCGCCATCCGATTGGCTACAAATTTTATGTCTCTATAGTCATCCGTGGGGAAGCCCATAATTCAATTAATTGATTTACCGACAAATTTGAAATGGAGGCCTTAAGGATTTTACAATTAACTTCAATTAATTGTTTTGTGTTGTTTGGTGAGTGTTGGTATTATCTTGTGTTTTAGGTTTGGGCTGTTGGCACACGAGCAAGTCAGGATCACGATCGGGTCACGGGGATCTTCCGTTAGTGTCGCACGGGTCGAGTGGTTTGCGAGCTCGTCGGTTCGTTGCGATCGGCGGCTAGTTCAATGCGGCGGTCGGCTCATCGCTTCCAGCTGGACGCGGCGTCGGCTCCGGCGGGTCGGGGTCGGTGGTCCTCGGCTTCGGGTCATGGATCGTCGAGTTCTGTGGAAGATCACCGGGTCTCGAATACCTTTGGATCTTTTACCGTATTACTCAAACACCTTCTTCAACTTGTACCAGTGGAGCAACAAGAAGAAAGTAAAGCTCGAATGAGAACTGAGAGAGAGAGAGAGAGGACAATGAGCGTGTATATTGCACAAGAGAATTCTCTTCCCTTCTCATGAGCTTAATGATGTATATATAGAGCTGCAGTAGGGACCGTTAGAAGATTAGGAATAGAGCTCTTTAATTAATTAGATTAACTGTGAGTCAAACCACTCTTCTAATTAATTAAATAATATTATGGGTCACCAACATAATATTATTGCACTCACTTTTTCTAGCCCAAATTACATTTGAGACTCCAATTATAATTACTCGATTTTCTTCCGCACGTTTAAGATATAATTTTTATTTATGAATTCGATTACTGACAATCAACAATTAAATAATTTATTATTATTTCACCAAAGTTAGCGCTCGTTCATAACATTATTATTATGTCGGAACTTAATCGACCTGCAGGGTTTAGCATAACAATCCTTCATGAACTCACTCCGGGGACATCATCAAACTATTGCACATGGTGACTGTAAATATCCTAACAGCACATCCTACATACAACAATATTACCTAAGACAGTAGGAATATTAATCCAGCGAACTGAACCTCATTCCAACCTCTGCTCCAACCGACTCGACTATGCAGGTCGCCGAGCAACCGTTGGCCTCTCCCCGAACCGACTCAATCATTCCTATGGTCGAGACCCCTGCTTCCGCAAATCCAAAGTTGGCCGCAGAGGCGCAACTGAAACGACCTATCGTCGAGGAGGCCGAGGGGGCTAATAAACGTCTTCCAGTCGAGAAGACTACTGCTGTCTCCACCTGTCATATCTCTTCGTTGGTTAAGGCCAACCAAGAAGAGATAGTGTCATATTTTAATGACACAGTCCCTGCTGTCGATCTCCGAGATGACAGCTCGGACCTAAAAACTTGTGGGTATCGTCTTGCCCGTTGGCTGGCGCATGTAACTTCTCAATCCTTCTTTTTTATTTCATCTTTTCATGTCTTGTTGTTTTTTCTATTTCCTGGGTATTAACCCTCTCTCCTTGTTATGAGGACAGAGGTTGGTCGAGCTGGTACCCCTTGTCAATCAAATCGTAGCCAGTGCGGTCCACTTGATCCCACTGGTCGAACAAAGGGCCTGCGTCCTCCAAGAGAAGGTTAATCAACTTACTCATCGGTGTCACGAACTCCGCAAAATGCTGAAGGATGAGAATTTGAAGGTAAAAGACATCGAGGTCGAGAAGAAAAGCTTCGAGGGGGAGAAGAAGGCCCTCGAGGATACGCTCGAGGCGGAACGAGTGGAGAAAAAAGCCTTTAGAGCTGAGCTCGAGGCAGAGTGGATGGCTTGGGAGCGCGAGAAGGTTGCTTTCGAGCAACAAAAGAAGCATTTGGTTGACCTCGCTGCCCTTTAAGCTCGCCAGATGCTCTAATATACCACTGTCGGACAGCGTTTCCTCAGAGAGCACCGCAAGCAAGTGGTGAATGACTTCATGCAGTCACAACAATATTTGAAGGAGGTGAAAGAGTACGGCTTCCACTGCTTCCAGTCTATCCTGCAGAAGGCAGGCGAGCAGATAGCCGAAGACGACTTCGAGGAGTTCAACGTGGAGGCTATTTGGGATGCTATGCCCAATGCTCCTGCTAGCTTCCACGGCGATCCTGGTTTGCCATTCGGTCACGATTGGTGGTCGGGCATCCTCGAGCGTACCTTAGATCACGACGATACACTAAAAAGGAACTTTGCGCTGCACGACGGCCTAGCTGCTCCTGTTTCCATTCCCTTTCTACATGGTTTGCCGCTGAAGCTTAAATTACATTTTCTTGTTTAGATAATGAGATGTGAAGTTTGTAGATAAATCATATCGGATTTCCATCGAGGTTTGAAGCCCAACCATTTTCACAAGAAAACTTTTTGAGAGAGAAGACAACAACCATGAAGCCAAAATTTGATCTTGCCTTTGATATAATATGTATTTGGTATCCAGGACCTGAATCCCTTAATCTAGGCTCTGGTTCTTGGCTTCCTAGGATGAAGTGCTCGAGTCCATATCCTCTAATGGTGATCAATGTTTTGTTGCTTATAGATGAGATTGTTGTTTTCATCTAGCTTAGTTGTTAAAAGCTGACTGTGGGTAGATAATTTATATCTAAGAATATTAAATTTTTTATAGTTGCCATTTCCTGACATATATGTCTCGGAGCGAGACATCTTTCAAAATAAATGAAAAGAGGGTTTATGAAATGGGCAGAGGTGTCAGAGACAGGATAAACCTGTTGTGATACCATGAAAAGAAAAAAGGAACAGAGCCAAGGAAAGAAAAGCTCAAAATGCCTATAAAATGGGCAATAATGGTTTTTTCATTTGGTGAGTTTAGATGGTTATAGGATGTCCCATACATACAGTAGTAACCTTAAGATTGTGTTTGGTTGTAATTGAGTATTAGACGTGTATTTCACATAGTATTTATTAGTTTTGTATTTTTGATACAATACAATCTAATAAAATGTTTGGTTTATGGTTGATTATAACAACCATTTTCAAAATTTTAGCCATATATGTAAACAATGGTTTGCAAATTATTAATTTTTTTTTCCATTAAAAAACTTAAATATTACATAAACTTTGAAGAAATCTTTACATACAAATCTGTTAGCAAATTTCCTTCTACACTTTTGCAAATAAAAAAAACAAAATATTCCTAAAAAAGTAAAACCAATTCGAATAACAGAAATAAAAATGCGCTTAGAAAGAAAAAAAAATTAGGTTATTGGAATATTGGGAGGCACCTTATTATAGGGGAAAGGATTCCAACAATGACGATTTGGAACAACGACCACAAGAATAACTTCATGATGTAACGACTTTGGACTACGATCACCGATAGTAGCATTTTTTTCACTCTTTGTTTTTTCTTTTTATATTTTTTACTTTTTTTTCTCGTTCTCGTAAGATTAACAAACGTGGAAGAATTATTCTTTTTTCAGTTCTCAAAAAATTTATTGAAATTTTCCTCATGGTTGTCGTCATGTTTCACAAATGTAACATTGCGAAACATAAAGGAATCGAAAACTTGGATGAAATATTTTGGGCTTTATGGAAATTTTGAAGCTAAAAAATGATTGATTACACATTCCAGCCTCTAGGTGGGATATGCCATAATGGAAAGTTATGATTACAAGACGAGCCAAAACCCTTTTTTAAGAGATATCCTTATTTATACCAAACAAGATAATAGAAAGGAAATATATATTATGGTATTGTGTGATCATACTCATAAAACACAACCTAAAAGGATAAGCTCTATATAGTACAAAGTGTTGACAACATAGGAGCTAGCCATTTCAAGACAAATAATGTAAACGTCATCAAGGATCTTGAATAAATAATTTGTATATGCGAAATACTTACTTGATGCGGAAGACGACATAATTGTGATCTTGATCTTGATGATCACACGAGGTTGAATCGATTGATAGATCTAAATCAGTTTCTCCCTTCTGACCTTTCTCTTAAGGTAGCAGAAAAGGTGATGGGATAATTACTGCGTACCCTAATAGGAGGAGAGAGGACTAATTTATATAGGAGTGCTTTAGACCTGGTACGTATATCAAATATCCAAATTAATGGCTTAGATTTGTTTGATTATTAAATAAAGGCCTAGCCCAATAGGATAATTAATTGTGACCCCAATGCTTTCGGGCCACATATTCTTACATTCTCCCACTTGGTCCGAAAGCCCATAATTTAATAGTATAACATTAGGTGCGCATATAACAAATCTCATTATGTCATACATCATAATAAACTATGACATGATAAACCATATAGTGAGAGTTATGGCGGTTGTACACTCTCGATTCGCATACTTCCTTCCATATACTACTACACTAACAGTTTAACACATCAAGTTTCATAATTATACATAAATATCTTAATGTCCACTTAATTGTCATGAAGACATTTATTTCTTGTTCTAAACATAATGTATATAAAATCATAATGAACAAGAAATTCGATAATAGTCAGAACCATAACATCAATGAGCTCAAGAGTGTGCCATAACATCATCATAATCAATCATCAATACAACCAAGACCCATTCTATGTACATGTTCTTTAAATGTCTTTGGTTGTAGACCTTTAGTTAACGGATCGACAATCATAAGGTCCGTTCTTATATGTTCAATGCACACTCTTTGTTTCTGAACTTCCTCCTTAACGGCAAAATACTTTAATTCCATGTGTTTTGCACCTTTGGAATATTTGTCGTTCTTGGAGAAGAAAACTGCTGCGGAATTATCATAATACATTTTCAGCGGCTTGGTAATGGTGTCGACAACTCCAAGTCCCGAAATAAAGTTCCGCAGCCAAAATGCGTGAATTGTAGCCTCATAACAAGCTACAAATTCAGCCTTCATAGTAGATGCAGCTATGACAGACTGTTTGACACTTTTCCATGAAATTGCTCATTCGGCAAGGAGAAACACATAGCCAAACGTTGACTTACGACTGTCAAGGCATCCAGCAAAATCTGAATCTGAATATCCAATCACCTCATGGTGATCAGATTTCCTAAACGTGAGCATATGATCCTTCGTCCCTTGAAGGTATCTCATCACTTTCTTTACAGCTTTCCAGTGATCCAATCCAGGATTACTTTGATATAAACCAAGCATTCCAACAGCGAAACTAATATCAGGCCTCGTGCAAGTTTGCAAGTACATCAAACTGCCACAACAGAAGCATATGGAATAAGATTCCATACTCTTTCGTTCCACATCATTCTTAGGGCATTGCATAAGACTAAACTTATTCCTTTTCTGTAATGGGACAACACTTGGTGAACAATTATTCATACTAAATCTCTCAAGAATTTTCTCGATATAAGCTTTCTGAGACAATCCCAACATTCCTTGTGATCTATCTCGGAATATAGAAATTCCAATCACATAGGATGCCTCTCCTTTATCTTTCATTTCAAAATTCTTTGAGAGAAAATCTTTAGTCTCATGCAAAATTCCCAAATCATTAGCAGCAAATAGGATATCGTCAACATATAGAACCAAAAATATAAACTTGTTCCCATTAAACTTCTGGTAAATACATCGATCAACAGTGTTTTCTTGAAAACCAAAAGACGTGATGGTATCATTAAACTTAATATACCATTGTTTGGAAGCTTGTTTAAGTCCATATATTGACTTCTTAAGTTTACACACCATGTGACCCTTTCCTTCTATGGAAAACCCTTCAGGTTGATCTATATAAACTTCTTCATCTAAGTCCCCATTAAGAAAGGCTATTTTCACATCCATTTGATGTAACTCTAAATCATATTAAGCTACTAAAGCCATAATGATCCTTAAAGAATCCTTCTTAGAAACAGGTGAAAAAGTCTCTTTATAATTAATGCCATCTTTCTGAGTATAACCCTTGGCAACAAGTCTAGCTTTATGTCGTTCGATATTGCCACTCGAGTTGCGTTTGGTCTTAAAGACCCATTTACACCCAGCTCGTTTTGAACTTTCTGGCAATTCTACTAGATCTCAAACATTGTTTTTAGCCATAGAGTTTAACTCTTCTTTCATAGCATCAATCTATTTATGAGACTCATCACTGTTAATGGCTTGTGAACGAAAAGGATCTTCATCAATGCTAGTATCATAATCCAACTCTTGCAAATAAACCACATAATCATCAGAAATAGCAGACCTTCTCACCCTTGTAGGTTTGCTTAATGTTATTCTATATGGTTCATTTGTGTTAGTTGGTGGCAAGTTAGTTTCTTCATGGGGTACTAGTTCATCCAAATTTTGGCCTCCATTATTTTGTTCATGAGGTTGTGGAACAATATTTGGAACAACTGTGAATATTGGAACATTAATGGGTAATGGAACATCAACCCTTATTTCATTAATTTCCACAGTCTCTTTAGCACTCCCACTAACTTCACCATTTTCAATAAATCTAGCATTGCCCGTTTCAATGATTCTAGAACTATGACTAGGACAGTAAAACATATACCCTTTGGACTTCTTTGGGTAACCAATAATGTAACCACTCAAAATTCGAGAATCCAATTTCTTTTCATGTGGGTTGTATACTCGTGCTTCTGCTGGACAACCCTAAACATGCAGGTGTCTCAAACTAGGTTTCTTTCTAGTCCATAACTCAAAAGGAGTTTTAGGAACTGACTTACTAGGAACCCTATTTAGCAGATACACAATAGTCTTAAGTGCATACATCCACAAAGATTTGGGTAATCATGTATTACTTATCATACTCGTAACCATATCAATTAATGTTCTATTTCGTCTTTCCGCTACACCGTTTTGTTGAAGTGTGCCTGGCATAGTATACTCTGCACATATGCCATGTCTTTCGAGGAACTTAGCAAATAGACCGGGATTTTGTCCCGATTCATCATACCTTCCATAGTATTCACCACCTCTATTAGACCTTACTATTTTCACCTTTCTGTCTAACTACCTTTCAACTTCATTAATGAAAACCTCAAGTGCATTTGCAGCTTGAGATTTTTCCTTCAGCAAATAGACATAACCATAACGTGAAAATCGTCTATAAAGGTAATGAAGTATTTTTCTCCATTGAAGGATGAAGCATCAAAAGGTCCACATATATCGGTGTGTATAATTTCAAGAAGCTTACTGTTTCTTGTGGCTCCTTTCTTGTTATGTTTGATTTGCTTTCCCTTAATGCAATCCACACACAACCCAAGATTGATAAAATCTAGATCCAAAAGAATCTCATCTTTCACCAACCTTTGCATTCTTTCTTTGAATACATGACCCAAACGTTTATGCCACAAGAAAGCAGAGTTCTCATTTGCTACACCACATTTAATTCCAATGTTTTGATGAACACACATTAAAGATGCAGAAAAATCAACATCAAGTTTCAGTTTATATAAACCATCCATAAGAATTTCAGAACCAATAATGGAATCATGTTTATCAAACAAACTAAAACATCCATTTCTAAACTTAAAGGAAAACCCAAGAACATCAAGTCTAGAAAGAGATATTAAGTTTCTAGAAGATGAAGGTACATAGAGAGTTTGCAAAAGATCCAGGTGGTGCCCGGAATCTAAAACAATACTATAAGTCCCTATGCCTTCAATTGGGGCCTTCATACGGTTCCCCATGAACAAGAAGTTCTCATTTGGGTTTATGCTCTGGATTGTAAGAAATCCCTGCATCACATTAGAAACATGAGTTGTAGTACCAGAATCCAACCACCATGTATTTGAAGGAACTTCAAACAAGTTTGATTCGAAACATATAAAGATATTATAAATACCTTTCTTTTCAAACCAAGACTTGCGTTTCAGGCAATCTATTTGTATGTGACCATCTTTCTTACAGAAATAACATTTATTTGCCTGATTTTCTTTCTTTTCATCATTAGCGACCTGTGAAACTTTAGCAGGTCCCTTCTTCTTAAACTTGTTGGATTTCGGTTTGAGAACATTATAAGCTCCATGACCCACAAGGTTGATTGTATGAACTCCTTGTGCCTTAAGTCTCGTCTCCTCCTGAACCAACTTACTGGCCAATTCATAACATCCCACTTATCCTTAATAGTGTTATAGTTAATTTGAAATGACCCATATTCAGGAGGCAATGAGTTAAGCATAAATTGCACCAGAAATGAGTCATCAACAGTCATGCCCAGGGACTTAAGCCATGCTGCAAGATTAGTCATGTCAAGAACATGTTGCTGCATACTTCGCGACCCATCATACTTTTTGGTCGTGAGTTCAGCCATAAGTGTTCCTGTCAATGACTTATCCGCGGAACGAAATCGCTCTTCCCCAAGCAGAAGGTATGCTTTCGCATCCACATTATCGGGAAGAGTTGACTTAATGTTGTTGGCAATCGTCATTCGCATAAAGCTCAAACATAATCTGTTAGACCTGTCCCAAGCCTTATGATTTGATTTCTCAGCCTCACTACTTTGATCATTAATGTCAGCGGGCTTTTCTTCAAGCAGAGCCAAGTCAATATCCAAAACACCTAAATGGAAATTGACTTGCTCACGCCATTCAGAGAAATTCAAACCATTGAAGACAGTAACACAAGAAGCTTGCGAATGAAGAGAAATAGCTGCACAATCATAAACGCTGACTTAATTAATAGATTCAGAAAATACATTCACCATATATATTGCAGGTCTCCTTTGGGTAAACACACAATATATATCATTATCATAAGTCGAATGTCATTTAACACTTAATGAGAAATTAAATAAACTTTGTCTAACATACATAGTATCTTTGGATATCTACATACGCTCGACAAAAGGATATTATATTTCTCCTTAATGTTTATTAATTATAGAACATTGATTCACCTTTGGGAAAATCCATAATTTCTAACAACCAATAAACTCATTATCTTTAATAATGACATTCTCAAAAGAACATAAGTTATATGACCAAAAAATTAATTCGACCACTTTGGTGACTAACAAATTAATTATCATCTTAATGTCATATAATATCCAATTGTAACAATAATATTATATGACCGGACATAAAAAATTAATTAGGCCACTTTGATGACTAACAAATTAATAACATTAATATCATCATTTTGTTGGCTACATCAGAGTATATTAATGCTTGTTCAAAGCTAAACTGATTTTGCCAAGAGATTCAATACATGTTATACATCAATCATTAAACATAAATCACGGCCATGTCTCTCAATAACAGCCCACTAAACAGATTAATCACATTCAAATAAAGCATTAATGTGATTCACAAATTGCAGCATGAGTTTACAAAAATTTCGACATACTGACATATGCAAATTGGCAAACTGACAAACTCATGAGTGGGTCACCAAAGTTTCATTAAACAATATCAAAGAATATGACATAATTAGTGGACGCAAATTACAATCAAAGCATCAACTTAATTCCCCATAAATTTACCCAATAACTTCACGGATAAAATAATCAAACAAATACCGAATGGATTTTTCAGACAACTTAAGGCCGCATCAAATGATGCCACAAATTATGCATCCAAAATATTCAAAAATTATCATACAATCATACTCATATGATTCATATATCAAATTACTTATTCATAACACATGCTCTAATACCACATGTAAACGTCATCAAGGATCTTGAATAAATAATTTGTGTATATGAAATACTTACTTGATGCGGAAGACGACATAATTGTGATCTTGATCTTGATGATCACACGAGGTTGAATCGATTGGTAGATCTAAATTAGTTTTTCCCTCCTGGCCTTGGGATAATTACTGCGTAGCCTAATAATAGGAGAGAGGACTAATTTATATAGGAGTGCTTTAGATCTGGTACGTCCATCAAATATTCACATTAATGGCTTAAATTTGTTTGACTATTAAATAAAGCCTAGCCAAATAGGATAATTAATTGTGAGCCCAATGCTTTCGGGCCACATATTCTTACAAATAAGACAAGGAAAGAACTAACACCAGCTATTGATTTCTAGCTCATGCATAATCACGTGCTCGGTGCATACAACCCAATATCCTGTGCACAAAAACTTTTGGAAGCATTGCTTGGTATATCAGTATAAGATAATGTAGAAGTTAATTACATGCTTATCAAGTAGTAAAGGTTGAGTTTTTGGTAAAAGGTCAATCATTTAGTTTAGAATGCTTGTTTTTTTATACTCAATTGCTATTTACCGCCCCTCCTTTTACTGGTCACCGCCCCCTCCCCCTCTTTTACTCTTTTGCCCTTTACCCTTTTTCTGATTCTCTCTCTAAACTCTCTATCTCTCTAAATTCCCGAACTTTCAACGAACTATTCGAGTGTCGAAAAAAATCCAAAAGAATGTCGAAAAATATCTACGGCAAGGGCAAAGCATACTTCTCTAGCCAGGTAATTTTTTTTTTTTTTTTACGCATGAAATATTTTTAATAATAATAATAATAATAATTATAAATAATTATAATTAAAGTAATAATAATAATTATATATTATAATAATAATTATTAGTAATAATAATAATAATTATAATATCAGTTATAAATTATAATAATAATTATATATTATAATAATAATTATTAGTAATAATAATAATAATAATAACAATTATAAATTATAATAATAATTATATATTATAATAATGATTATTAAATATTATAATAATAATAAGTTGAATAAATTGTAATTAATTATAAATTCTAAAAATAATATTAATAATATTATTAATTATAAATTATAAATTCTTATAATAATATTATTATAAGAAATAATAATAATAATTTGTAATGATAATTTTAATTAAATATAATAATAATTATAAATTAGTATTAATTATAATAATTTAAATAAAAAATTATAATAACTATTATAAATCTCAACAATTGTAATATAATAATAATGAATAAAATTTATATATTAAAATAAAAATAAATTATAATCTATTGTAATAGTTATTAGAATAGTCATTACATATGGAAAAATTTAATAATTATATTTTTGATTCAGGGTGTTGGCAGACCTGGACAATCTAATGTCAGGGACGACGACGAGGCGTTCGATGACTATTATGATGGTTCTGGCACCCGACACACTAGAAGTCGGGGTGTCAATGCGTCCGTTCGTCGGGAGAGTGACATGGAAAGGCAGGCGATGATCGATGAAGCTCGGAGGATACGGATTCGTCAGGCTAGGCAGAGTTCGAGACCCCCCGCACTAGTGCGAGATGGTCCGCAGGGATATCATTTTGAGGGCCAGCCAGATAGTTCGCGACTCCACGGAGTCCTCCCGTACGGTGCGCATGGATTTTATTATCCTGGTCAGGCAGGCAGTTCGATGCCCCCGGCACCAGGACCGTACGATCAGTCGCGATATGCTTTTCCCCGCTACGCAGGGAAGTCGATACCTCCTCGCGCACGCGTACCATTACCCTATGGTCAGCAGGGGTATGCTGATGAGTCGTACGGCGAAAGGGAGCAGGGTTCAGAGGAGTGTGACTCGGACGACTCCTCAGATGATCAGGACCACGCACAGCCTACGGGTCCTAGCCACCCTCGTCCTCCAGTACAGCCTATTCATCCGGTACAGCCAGTTCTACAGCAAGTTCGTCCGGTATAGGCTGTTCATCCTACACAGGCTGCTCCTCAACGACAGGCTGGGGGGCGTTTTGGCCCATCTACATCCTCATCAGGTAAATAATTTACGTATTTATTGTTGTTTAACATAAATTATTTTCACTTAATCATAACAAATTATCGGTACTGTTAGAAAAGTATTATCGGCCTGCTCCTCAACTACGGTATAATTATTTTGTAATTTAGAGGAACCATACAATTAATTAGTTAGAAAATTATTATAATTATTTTTATTATTGTTATAATCAATTAGTAGTAATGTTACATAATAAATTAGTTTAAAATTTTCATTATATTTTATTAATGTAAAATGTAACGTTTGTACATTAATTGAAAAAAAAAAGAACGGGAAACTTATGAAATATGTTTTATTAAATATATTTTATTTAATGCATCTGCCAGCAAGTCAATATATACAGATATGTTGTATTTTAATGCAGGTACTAGCAAACGAGCTAGGACCGATGATGATGCACCCTGGATCGTTAAAGGCCCAGTGGCCGGTGGGCCTATTGATGGGAGTGTCATCCCTAGCTTTCTAGGGCACGTCGCCTCCCGCATGTGGAGTGGAGATTTGAGGGGGCCGCTGAAATGCCACAACAGACTGAGAGCGATCGAGAATTTGAAGGCTTGGAGTGAAGAGATGTCTTCCGATGCGAGAGCTCTTCTCGACCAGACCGGGCTGTCACATTTGGCCGACTCCATGCACATCCACTTGGACACCCCACTCATTTCTGCGTTTGTGGAGCGATGGCAGCCAGATACTAACTTGTTTCACCTACCTTTTGTTGAAATGAGCATCATGCTGCACGTCGTCCGGGCCATTTTGGGCGTTCCTGTGGAGGGAGCCGTGGTCGCTGAGGACCCGGATTCGGACGCCTGCCATGGGCTCTGCATGTCGATACTTTTGGTCACCAAGGGCGAACTCATGAGTTCGTTCTGGCAGCGTGGTTCAGTGTCCGAAGCCGCCATTTCGGAGGCATTCAGGGGGAAAGGCCAGCCGGCTAGAGATGAGGCGGGTGTCTGGATGTGGGTGATGCTAGCTACCACATTGTTCGTCGACAATAGTGGTAGTAGAGTGACCCCCAAGCTCCTGCATGAGGTGCTCAACGGCCTGGATTTGATTGGTGGTTACTCATGGGGATCGGATACGCTGGCATACATGTACAGACAGCTAGGTATTACCAGCCGAGAGGACTCTGCCCAGATGTCGGGCTGCTTGACTCTTCTACAGTCTTGGATATATGAGTATTTCCCCGATTTTTGACCCCGGGGGCGTCTACCCATCGGTCATGACTGTCTCGCACGATCACGCTCGTGGAGCGTAGGGAATGCGCCACGGTCAGACGATCGGCTCACAGCCATCCGTCGGCGCCTCGACAGACTCACTGACTCCGATGTACGTGAAGTTACTTTATTTAAATTTAGTTACCCGTTATTTAAATAATATAATTATTTTTATAAATGCTCTTATGCAATTGTGAATAGGTGCAATGGTTGCCATACGGCAGCTCCAGCCCAGATGCGATAGAGCCGAGGACTCTTTATAGCGGATTGATTCGATACCGCGATGTCGTCGAGCCGTACTTGCCTGCGCGGTGTCTGCGTCAGTTGGGGTATGTCGAGACTGTCCCTCCCCCAATATACCCGCCAATCAGTGCAGTACGTGCTTGGGAGTCTAGGAACTACAAGGTTGAGCATTCTGAGGCTGCTGCAGTAGGTGCCTGGACCCAGTTCCCGATTTCTGGGACGGTCAACACTGGTATGTTGACCCCCACCACACAGGATCGGGGGGAGGCGACTGAGGATTACTTGCAGTGGTACAGTCGAGTTTCCCATCTGACTCTCATGGGCGAGGAGCTACCGGACGAGAACGAGGTCCCAACGCGTGTTAATACCGCCTATGTAAGTTGGTTACTAAATTTTAATTAATGTTATTTCATTACAATAATTTTTTTTAATAAATTTTAGTCTTATCTTTTTATTCTTCCATTTTTTTTAGTGGGTGGACCTTCTTTTGGGCATTACATCGACCATGCAGCAGTTTCTTGTTGAATGTCCGGAGGCGGCGCAAGTCGAAGAAGATTTTGCTAAGTTTAAGTTGGATTACGACAATGCCCAATAATGATGTAATGAGTGTTTTTTTTTTAATTATTATTGCAAAACATTAAGTTGAATGATTTTATTTTTTTTATTTATTATTTGTAAAACATTAAGTTAAATGGTTTATATTAAAAATGAAAAAAAAAGTACCATTAACGCGATTTTCGATTGCCCTGTAACACGAACGTATGTTACGGCGCTCGAGACAAGTTGAATGAGACTTTTTTTTTTCTGATTGTAAATCATTAAGTTGAATGGTTATATTTGTTTTTATTTGCTAAACTTAAGTTGAATGAGAAGCGTCATACCACAAGTGAATAATATCGTTCTTGTATTCAAGAAGGTTTTGTTTGAACAGTATACCACAATCGCAACCTAGACTGGTACTGATCCTCCCAACCCACAACCGATTGATCTCGGTAATGGAACAACATGGAATGAATAGGCGGTAATGGACAATCATCAGTCAAATCTAAACGAATGTAGTGTGCTACGGTACCAAGATGGCAAATGGCAATCTCACGACATGGTCCTCTAGTCGATGATCGTGCAATGAGAGGCAACACTGTGATGCTGAATGAGTCGTGCTGCCAACCTTGTGCACCAGAGCTCAAATGAACGACAACCACATTAAATAGGGTCGCAACGGCGTAGAGGTCCTGCGGAACTTCGAACCAGTGAGTCCGTCCACAAGGGCCCTTGCCCCACCTTACGCGACAGAGACCGGCCTCGATATCTCTAAAATAGATGTACTCGTACAATTCACAGTGGCTGTCGACCTCCTTCGCAATGCTGTCTCTTGCTTCTGCCTAGTACTTCTGGTGACCATACACGTGACTCGCGATGAACCGAAATCCGCAGTTACCATCCGCATCCACATTCAGGTAACTCACTATGTAGTCCAACATATGCCAGGGGAATGATTGCCACGTTGAAAATCCAAATATATTTGTCGGTCTAAACTCTGCAATAAATATCATAATAATTTCACGTCACAATTTATATAATCATATAAATACTTTAATTAACGCTCAGCCATATTTAAAAAAAAAAATGTATGACCTTCATTCTCTTGTGACTGTTGAGAAGACGAACTTGTCTGTCCACGCGAAGAAGTGATCGTACGGCTCGATTTTCGACCTCGCGATCTATCGTTGTACTCAAAAGCAGATGGTTTGCGCTTAGTTGAATTAGTTTTCTTGGAACGACCTCGTGGGTTATCCTTAACCTCAGGTTCCGCATAATCATGTTGGTCTGGGTAAAGATGACTGTACATGAACTGATTCACGTACCGCATCGTCGCGGGATCGCGGGTTTCAACCTCACTCACAAGCGTCTGAAAGAACTCCGCTGCTCTGATGACCAGTCCCTATAAGTATACGATAAAAAAGTCAATGAATTAAACCAAATAATGTATTTTAATAGAAAATTATAAATAAAACATTAACCTTAAATTACCTGGCTCTAATATCTGTAGCGTTCTCCAGAACTGGTGAATCATTCCGAGATCAATCGGAATGTTGAAATCAACTGCGTCGCGGAGCAGACAGGCACAAGGAAGTCCATGAGTGAGCTGCAATACACTGCCGCAGCTAGTGTAAACATCGGCGTCCAAGCCGTGCATCCTAGTAAGCTCAGCGTCCAATAAACTCAGACAGTAATGCGAGACCCTCAGTATCACGCTCGCGAAAAGGATTCCCTTATACCGTGTATTCTTCTTAGATCTCGAGGCCTCAAGCGCCGTCCTGATAATACGTTACATAACGTTAGATTATAATTAATTAATGCAGTAATATAATAACGCATTTAAAAATTGCAGTACGTACTTGATTTTAGTCACTTGATTATCGATGTGCTTATTAATCTTCTGCCAAATTGTGTCGAGCGTGCCGGTGGAATTCTGAAGCCACTCCTTCAACACAGAGTGGGCACTCTCCACCCTACAGGAAGTTGTGTTTCCAAAATGTGTCACTCGGTTGGTCCAAGCCTTCACAAACTTCTCGCGGTGCCCTAACCATGTGCCCTCCACATACCGTATCACCTCTGTGGAATTCGAATATTTTGCGTACAGCTCGGCAACGGCATCGGTGTAGGCATCGAACGTACTGGCCTCTGCAATCGCCTTCCACGTACTGTGCGTGAAAATCTCTTAGAATTTCTTACTCTTCCCAAATAGTTGGTAGGTTTTGGCTTCCACATCCTTGTTGATGTGCCACGTGCAGAGTAAGTGGGCTGATTCAGGAAAATGCCTCTGAATAGGAGTGAGTAAACTCAACTCTCTGTCACTGACAACAACATAAGGATATACGTCTTGGCCTATCAGCAGTCTCAACTTCTCTAGAACCCAGTCGTAACTCGCCTCTTTTTCGTCCCTGATGAGCGCATACGCAATTAGGAAGTTCTGGCTACACGGTGTCATCCCAATCATCTCGACCAACGGCATCTTGTACCTGTGCAAATGAGACCAAGAAGACAAAAAATATAATCAAATAAAAGTTTACTATGTCAAACATACTATTTAAGATTCATACTAATAAAATATTTATAAAGTAACATACCTGTTGGTTTTATACGTAGAATCTATGCCGACATACCAAAGATATGTCCGGAATAGATTGATCGACGCAGGATGGGCCATGAATATATGCGTCAACGCTTTCGTGTTCGGATCGGATTCTGCATAAACTGTATATTCGCTGCTCACGGCTAAATGCATAAGCTGGGAAGGAACGTCTCTATCGTCGAAACTCTCTTTCCGTAGCTTATCTCTAAAGTTATATACCTGTCACCGATTAACGTTAATTATAATGATTATTGTAATTTAAAACAAAAAAAAATTATATTAATAAATAAAAAAGTATATTAATGCGATTAATTTGATAAAAAAATTATTAACTATCACAATAATAATACATTTAGTAAATATAATAAAATTTATTAATTATTACAACAACTTTTACATATAAATAATTAATAATTATAATAATTAACTTCAAAAAATTAATTAAAACATGTATTACAAGATATAAATATATATACCTGTCGCACATGAACGTTGTCTCCCGGATTCTTTTCCTTCAGCGCGGCCATAATTTTTGCCGGGGCCACCTGAGCGTCCGTCATATCACGAATAATTTTCTTAGATGAAGCGTTGAGGCCGCTCAACTGGCGATGACCCTCAGGATACACAGCAAATGTATGGTTATGGTAGCCCTTCTCTTCATTGCTACATCTACAGATCCTCCAGTATGGAGCGCCGGACACCTTTTTTACTTTGATCTCAAAATTGCAGCCGCACTTATTCGTTTTTGTCTTTCTAGAATTTCCGCCTGTGCCTCTGTACCGTTCGCCTCTATGGCATTTCAAAAGCCTGATCGTTTTCATTTTGTGGCTCGAAATTATTAATTGGAAACCATTCAGCATTGCCTGGTATTTTGCAGCTTCAATAGCGTCCTGAGCACTATTATATAATGTACAGGTATCGAAACGCAGACTGTAATCAACACCATCTCCTCCAAAATCTTCCCATGACTCCTGCTATATAGTACAATATTTATATTTTTAGAACATGTTCAATTAAGATAATTAATTCTAGCATGTAAACATAATAATTTGTAACTCATAACATGATATTATCTAACGTCCAATTTATAGCATAATGAAGTCTAACATGTAACACAATAATTTGTAATTCCTAACACGATCACGATAATATTTAACGTCCAATTTATAATATAATCAACTATAACATGTAACATAATAATTTGTTACTCCTAACACGATACTATCTAACGTCCGTCAATTTATAACATAACCAAGACTAACATGTAATATAATAATTTCTAACTCGCAACACGATAATATCTAACGTCCAATTTATATTATAATCAACATGTAACATAATAATTTGTAACTCCTAACACGATAAACGTCCAATTTATAGCATAATCAAGTCTAAAATGTAACATAATAATTTATAACATAATAATATAGTCCAATTTATAACATAATTATTTCGAATATATAACATAATAATTAAAAAAAAAATATTTGTCCAGCCGGCCGAACCAGACAGACCGGTTCCGACCGGCCGTCGTTTTCGGACGGCTTTTAAGCCGTCCGGCCGGCCGGTTCGAACAGGGCCCGTCCGACCGGCCGAACTTTTCGGACGGCTTTTAGCCCGTCCGAACCGGCTGGCCGGATGGCTTAAAAACCGTCCGGTTCCGGCGGCCGAACAGGCTAAAAGCCGTCTGGTTCCAGCGGCCGGACACAAAATTTTTCGTACCTCCGAATTTGACGACATTTCACTGTGCACTTTCCTCTGAGATGTTTAGAAAAAATGAAAAGGACAAAATCATCCAAGAGGGGCGGTGAGTAGTAAAATTGGGGCAGTGAATAGTATCACCCTTTTTATATCCTATTATTTTAGTGCTTGCTTGTTCTACTATGAGGTTTCTTTCGTACTTCTTCTTTTCATTTCTTGGAGACTCGCCGTTCGTTAATTTGTATTTCTAATTATTGTTTATTTGAATCCCTTAGTTAATTTATTAAAATCATACCAAACTTGCGATTAGGATATTTATTATTTATTCTCTCTTTTTGTGTCTTGAAAATTATTTTTGAGGCTACCTTCAAAGAGTCCTCCCTTGAGAAATGACTCGAAATTGGTCTTTACGATTTTACTCGGTTAACAACAAACAATTTAGTACACAACATTAGATCGGCATAACCATTAAGCCGACATACTATTTTCACAAATATGCATACCTTTCAATAGAATGTATCGTACTCAAGGACGGATGCATATATGGCCTGGGCTGGGCTCAAGCCCAGACCTTATTTTTTTTAAACAATTACTATAAATTTGAGAAAAAATATATTGTATTTTTAGTCCAACCCAATAAACCAACTCACTAACCTATTAAAATAATTCACTTATTGATTTAAGTCCAAATACTCCAAACACCATTCTAATAAAATATTATATATTTTTTATCCACATTTTCCACTAGACACAAACCCACAAATATCAATATACACCAAACTTCAATCAAATAAGTTAGTCACGGCCATGACCCTCCTTTGAACACCAAACAATAAATTTAGTTGAACAAAAAAAAAAAACTATTTAACATGAAAGAGACTACTTTCAAAAAGACGATTTAATTTCTTCTTTAATAGTAAGTTATATTTTTAAACTTTCTATTAGATATTTTTTTTATTTGTCTAATTATTTTCATCTATCTTCTCATTTTAGATGAATTATTTGAATTTTAATAGTAACTGCTAGGATCATTTAGTTGCAATTTTTGTTTTGTTGATTGTGTATGTAGTAATTGTGTGTTTGTGTATGTGTTTTTTTTTTAATCTCTTATCCTTTAATGTGGTTGTTGTATATCATATTTGAATTTAAATTTATGATGTGTAGCCATTTTAGTTTGCTAATAACGATAGAATATTATTTATTTGTATTGTGAAATCTTTAGAAATTCGCATGAAGCACCAATATTCGGCCAAGAAAGGAAACACTCAATTGATATCATCGTTTTTTAAAAGACGAGATCAAAGTTAAACTAGTGAAAACACGTAAAATACGGTGCAAAATGAGCATAATGAATTTTCTTTGTAAAAGCTCACGAGTCGCGAGCACAACTTTAATGAATATTTGAAGAAAAAATATTATGTGATTTTTATTGAAATGAGTTTTAAAATTCTAGGCCAGTTTACTCTTAATTTCTAGATCCGTCCCTGATCGTACTTTAAAAAGGTTCATATACAGAAGTATAACAAAGTATGACATTTGATAATATAAGTATGCATTACAATATCAGTATGCATTTTTGTTCAGAGAATGGCAGGTCGACCCAACAAATTTGATATAGCCATACTTGTGAACCGGAGTCAAGTATGAAGAGGCCCAAGAGAAACCAAAGGAAGAGCAACTTGAGGAGGTCTAGACGAGACTTGAAGGTCTCGGTGACTGAGTATGAGAAGGTCCACATGACTAAGTATGGGAAGTAGACATGCGCTCTGTGACTGAGTATGAGAAGCTCCACACGACTAAGTATGGGAAATAGACATGCGCTCTGTGACTGAGTATGAGAAGCTCCACATGACTAAGTATGGGAAGTAGACATGCTCTCTATGACTGAGTATGAGAAGTAGACATACTCTTTGTGACTGAGTATGAGAAGCTCCACACGACTAAGTATGGGAAGTAGACATGCTCTCTATGACTGAGTATGAGAAGGTCGAGCTGCTCTAAGAAGATAAGTAGAGGTCATCTCGACCTGCTAGACCTGCTAGAGGTTATCTCGACTTGCTAGACTCATCTCGACCTGTTAGACCTGCTAGAGGTCATCTCGACTTGCTAGACTTGCAAGAGGTCATGTCGACCTACTAGACTTGCGAGAGGTCATCTCATCCCTACTAGACTTGCCAGAGGTCATCTCGACCTGCTAGACCTGGTAGAGGTCATCTCGACTTGCTAGACTCGTCTTGACCTGCTAGACCTGCTAGAGGTCATCTCGACCTACTAGACGTCTTCTCTACTAGACGTTTCCGTGACTAGAGGTCTCCGCTACTAGACCTCTCCGCTACTAGACGTCTTCTCTACTAGACATCTCCGTGACTAGAGGTCTCCGCTACTAGACCTCTCCGCTACTAGATGTCTTCTGTACTAGACGTCTCCGTGACTAGAGGTCTCCGCTACTAGACCTCTCCGCTACTAGACGTCTTCTCTACTAGACATCTCCATGACTAGAGGTCTCCGCTACTAGACCTCTCCGCTACTAGACGTCTTCTCTACTAGACATCTCCGTGACTAGAGGTCTCCGCTACTAGACCTCTCCGCTACTAGACGTCTTCTCTACTAGACGTCTCCGTGACTAGAGGTCTCCGCTACTAGACCTCTCCGCTACTAGACGTCTTCTCTACTAGACGTCTCCGTGACTAGAGGTCTCCGCTACTAGACCTCTCCGCTACTAGACGTCTTCTCTACTAGACGTCTCCGTGACTAGAGGTCTCCGCTACTAGACCTCTCCGCTACTAGACGTCTTCTCTACTAGACGTCTCCGTGACTAGAGGTCTCCGCTACTAGACCTCTCCGCTACTAGACGTCTCCGTGACTAGAGGTCTCCGCTACTAGACTTCTCTGTGACTACAAGAGAGAGGCAATAATTGGATAACAAGGAATCTTGAGCTGACTAGGAGGTAGATGGAATGCAAACCTACCAGGGCATTTTGGACACTTCAGGTAAACCGACCGGGGCATTTTGGGTACTTCAAGCAAGTAGTTCCCTCTATATAAAGGGGCTGAGGTAACCCTAAACCCTAACCTCTACTCATTCTATACACTTTCCATCTCTCTGCTGCTGCTGCTCTCTGAGAGCAGCTCTCTCCCCCACATTCTATGCATTTCTACATGCATCACAGCTCTACATCACAGAGCTTCATCTTCCTCTCCTCTGTTTACTGACTTGAGCGTCGGAGGCCCGACGCCGGGACCTCTCCCGGCGTTGGGTTCTTGCAGGTGTTTGCGGCGGTCTAGCAACGATTTGAAGGCGGTTCAAACAGATCGGAGCTCACAACAACCGGTTTACTCCAGATCTGGAAGTAGACCCATCATTTGGCGCCGTCTGTGGGGAGCTCTTGAAGGAACTAAGAGCTTTGCACCTAGTTCTGATCTGTCTGAGATGGTTGAGAAGGGAAGTGTGTAGAGGAATTTGAGTGAGGAGTTGTGGGGGATATGAGGAGGAAGGAAACCTCTGGTGGTTCTCAACCTTGAGTTTTTGATCTCTGTAAAGGGGTTGCCACCGTTTGATTCTCACGCGTCGTCATGAGCGCGTATGGAAGAGGAGCTACCTTCACCCCTGGAGGGGAAAGAGCCAGTTATTTGCTGAGACGCAGAGCAATAGACCCTCACCAATGACAATTGGTGAAGGGCAAAAAAATATGGAGAAATCATTAATTAGAGACACTCATGACGAGTTGGGGTCATTCTGGACTACCTAGAGACACTCATGACGAGTTGGGGTCATTCTGGACTACCTAGAGACACTCATGACGAGTTGGGGTCATTCTGGACTACCTAGAGACACTCATGACGAGTTGGGGTCATTCTGGACTACCTAGAGACACTCATGACGAGTTGGGGTCATTCTGGACTACCTAGAGACACTCATGACGAGTTGGGGTCATTCTGGACTACCTAGAGACACTCATGACGAGTTGGGGTCATTCTGGACTACCTAGAGACACTCATGACGAGTTGGGGTCATTCTGGACTACCTAGAGACACTCATGACGAGTTGGGGTCATTCTGGACTACCTAGAGACACTCATGACGAGTTGGGGTCATTCTGGACTACCTAGAGACACTCATGACGAGTTGGGGTCATTCTGGACTACCTGGAGACACTCATGACGAGTTGGGATCATTCTGGACTACCTGGAGACACTCATGACGAGTTGGGATCACTCTGGACGATCTGGAGGCACTCATGACGAGTTGGAACCACTCTGGACGATCTAGAGGCACTCATGACGAGTTGAGATCACTATGGACGACTTAGAGACCTTCAATTAGGTGGAAGAGCGACTTTCGCGACTTATATACAACTAAGTGAGACTTATATGCAATCATGGCTAGAGAGGCCTAGCTCTAAATCCAAAGGAGTCTAAGTCTACAAGGGAGAATTGACTTAAGTTTCTAAAACAGCTACGAAGTGAAGACGACTACGAAGTCGATCATCTCAAACTCCACCATGACTAAGGCTTTTGAAAAGCTGGGTGGTCACTTGTTTTGAACAATCCTAGACTTGGGTTGGGCAAGTGTTAGAAATCAAACTCCACCATGACTAAGGCTTTTGAAAAGCTGGGTGGTCACTTGTTTTGAACAATCCTAGACTTGGGTTAGGTAAGTGTTTGAAATCAAAATCCACCATGACTAAGGCTTTTGAGGAGCTGGGTGGTCTCCAACTTTGAAACAACTCGCAAGCTGGGTTGAGCGAGGTCGTGAATTGAAAATTTTTCTAAGTTAAACTGCTCTACGCTGCCTAGAGTTGCTCGGTGATTCCAACTTTGAACAGCTCGCAAGCTGGGTTGGGCGAGGTCATGAATTGAAAAATTTTCTAAGTTAAACTGCTCTACGTTGCCTAGAGTTGCTCGCTGATTCCAACTTTGAACAACTCGCAAGCTGGGTTGGGCGAGGATAGTATGGAGGATAAAAGGCATAATGGGAGAATTGATTGCAAAAGGGAACTAAAATGATCTAGAAGCTCAACTCGACCTGCTAGACTTGCTAGAGGTCGTCTCAACTTGATAGGAGAGCAGAACAATAGCTCATCTAGACTTGACAGGAGAGGAGCAAGAGCTCATCTCGACTTGACAAGAAATGAGCAAGAGCTCATCTAGACTTGACAGAGGAAGAGCTGGAAGCTCATCTCGACCTACTAGACTTGCTAGAGGTCGTCTCGACTTAACAAGAAATAAGCAAGAGCTCATCTAGACTTGACAAGGGAAGAGCTAGAAGCTCATCTCGACCTACTAGACTTGCTAGAGGTCATCTCGACTTAACAAAAAATGAGCAAGAGTTCATCTAGACTTGACAGAGAAAGAGTTAGAAGCTCATCTCGACCTACTAGACTTGCTAGAGGTCGTCTCGACTTAACAAGAAATGAGCAAGAGCTCATCTAGACTTGACAGAGGAAGAGCTAGAAGCTCATCTCGACCTACTAGACTTGCTAGAGGTCGTCTCGATTTAACAAGAGTGGAGCAAGAGCTCATCTAGACTTGACAGAGGAAGAGCTAGAAGCTCATCTCGACCTACTAGACTTGTTGGAGGTCATCTCGACCTAACAAGAGAGGAGCAAGAGCTCGTCTCGACTTAACAATGGAGGTGCTAGAGGTCATCTTGACCTAACAAAGTAGTCAACACAACTTAATGGTCATGGCAACTACATGATAAAATAGATGGTCTTCACGACCTATCAACTCTTTGTTGAAGATATCTAGCAGAAACAAGCTACCAACACATCACAAATAAGCATAGAGCATAATTGCAAATACATATGGGTCATCTCGACCTCGAGCAAAAAGAAGAGTATTATGGTCTATACGACCTTACAAAGGAGCAACAACAATCATACGTGAGCAATCGTTTATACGGTCATCGAGACCTTACATATCCTTAAAAAAAAAAAAAAGAAAGAAAGTAATCAAACTACTGAATCATCCCACTGCAATTCATAAAGGGATGGAATCCCCTGCACCGACTTCTTCAACTAGCCAGATGAGTGCTTGATCAGTCTAATTGCAAGCAGAGATCCGGCTGAGGACTCGGGATGAGATGCGAAGCAGGAACATGAAAATAGCGACCTAGCCTGCACGAGAAATAAAGGAATCGAGACACATTGTGAGAAAGATAACACACTAGCAGCAAAAAGGGAGGAAAAGTCGACAATAATGCATGACGAGCAGAAAAAGAAATGAGTTTAAAAAAAAAAAACAGTGACTGGCACATCAATTCGTGTGAAATTCACAAGAAAACGAGCAATACAAATGCGATTAACACTTCGCGATTGACACATCGCAACCAGAAACACAAATCAAGAAAAAATATGATCAGAAGAGTGGAATACAGGAAAACCGAAAAAGGAACCAACCTTTCAGAGATCCGGGGAAATCGCGAATAATGCACGTCGTGGTTGATGCCTCACGATTAACAGACCTCGACTAGCATCACATCAGAGACGGCTTACCTCTCAGGAATGTGGAAAATAGCGACGAACCCATGGCCAAGAGAACACACTCGCGGCCAGCACATCGCGACAAGCAGATCGCGACGAGTACATCTCGAAACAGGAGAAAACGCGAATAGAACAACCACGAGTCTGGCAGCAGTCCCAACCGACAAATCGCGACCAACACCTTGCAAATTGAGAAAATCGCAAATCGATTGAATCGAGATCTTGATGCATCTCCATGGAAAAACGCGACTAGGGCATAAAAGGCACATCGGGACTATCGAATTAGGGAAAAATGACATCGCTGATCGCGACCAAAACATTGAGAATTTGGGGAAAATGACGAGCAGTAGCAAATCGCGACTAACCCATCACAAATTGGGGGAGAATCGCGAGCAGTAACAAATCTCGACCTGCGCAACGAGGATTAAGGGAAGAAGAATCGCGAGTCGACAAGAAATCCGTGATTGAAATCGCAAGAGCGAGCTGGGAAAAATTCGTGATTGAAATGGCGAGATCGAGAACTTGAGAAATTGGGAGTGGAAAATCGATTCATTCTACCCAGGTCGACTAACATGCCCAAAAGTGCATCATCGATTTGAGAATCGCGAGTGAAAGAAATAGCGAAAGTCTGAGGAGAAAATTGCGAGGTGAGAAGAATATCGATTATTAGCTCGTGAAGGAAGATCCGCGAAAATGGCAACTAACCCGTCAAGGAACATCGATTGAAAATGGGACTAGTAAAATTGCGAATCAATGAACAAATCGCGAATTAGAAATACATGAGAGGTTATGAGCTGGGAAGAAAATCGCGAGGAAGAGCGAACTTGGAGAAGATTCTCGAGAAAATTAGAAAGCAAATCGTTAAGTCGAGAAGGAAATTGAGGGAAGAACCGGCGTGAACTTGGAGACGATTATCAAAGAACTCGACATAAAGACTAATCGTGAAAAGGAGGAGAAAAAAAAGTGGTGTTGAGCATTTGAGTTGGGCCTAATGCGTTGGGCCCATTGAAACTAATAATTTTGACTAATCCTACATGTGGAAACAAAATACATGCTAAAGACTAGCAATGTTGAGCACTCGAATAAAAAAAATCTACGAATAAAAAATACACAGGATTACGAGGGGATGAAGACGTCCATTCAAATACTGCAAATTCTGATACATGCTAGAATTCCCAGACTATTGGCCTTACTCTACAGCTCGAGTCGTAGTAGAGTAAGTTTTGGGGGGGACTAGATGATATAGCCATACTTGTGAACCGGAGTCAAGTATGAAGAGGCCCAAGAGAAACCAAAGGAAGAGCAACTTGAGGAGGTCTAGACGAGACTTGAAGGTCTCGGTGACTGAGTATGAGAAGGTCCACATGACTAAGTATGGGAAGTAGACATGCGCTCTGTGACTAAGTATGAGAAGCTCCACACGACTAAGTATGGGAAGGAGACATGCGCTCTGTGACTGAGTATGAGAAGCTCCACATGACTAAGTATGGGAAGTAGACATGCTCTCTATGACTGAGTATGAGAAGGTCCACATGACTAAGTATGAGAAGTAGACATACTCTTTGTGATTGAGTATGAGAAGCTCCACACGACTAAGTATGGGAAGTAGACATGCTCTCTATGACTGAGTATGAGAAGGTCGACCTGCTCTAAGAAGATAAGTAGAGGTCATCTCGACTTGCTAGACTCATCTCGACCTGTTAGACCTGCTAGAGGTCATCTCGACTTGCTAGACTTGCAAGAGGTCATCTCGACCTACTAGACTTGCGAGAGGTCATCTCGACCTACTAGACTTGCGAGAGGTCATCTCGTCCCTACTAGACTTGCCAGAGGTCATCTCGACCTGCTAGACCTGGTAGAGGTCATCTCGACTTGCTAGACTCGTCTCGACCTGCTAGAGGTCATCTCGACCTACTAGACGTCTTCTCTACTAGACGTTTCCGTGACTAGAGGTCTCCGCTACTAGACGTCTTCTCTACTAGACATCTCCGTGACTAGAGGTCTCCGCTACTAGACCTCTCCGCTACTAGATGTCTTCTCTACTAGACGTCTCCGTGACTAGAGGTCTCCGCTACTAGACCTCTCCGCTACTAGACGTCTTCTCTACTAGACATCTCCATGACTAGAGGTCTCCGCTACTAGACGTCTTCTCTACTAGACGTCTCCGTGACTAGAGGTCTCTGCTACTAGACCTCTCCGCTACTGGACATCTCTGTGACTACAAGAGCATGATCTAGAGGTAGTAATTGGATAACAAAGAATCTTGAGCTGACTAGTAGGTAGATGGAATGCGAACCGTCCAGGGTATTTTGGACACTTCAGGTAAACCGACCGGGGCAATTTGGGTACTTCAAGCAGGTAGTTCCCTCTATACAAAGGGGCTGAGGTAACCCTAAACCCTAACCTCTACTCATTCTATACACTTTCCATCTCTCTGCTGCTGCTGCTCTCTGAGAGCAGCTCTCTCCCCCACATTCTATGCATTTCTACATGCATCACAGCTCTACATCACAGAGCTTCATCTTCCTCTCCTCTGTTTACTGACTTGAGCGTCGGAGGCCCGACGCCGGGACCTCTCCCGGCGTTGGGTTCTTGCATGTGTTTGTAGCAGTCTAGAAGCAGTTCAGAGGCGATTCAGACAGATCGGAGCTCACAACCATTGGTTCACTCCAGATCTGGAAGTAGACCCATAAAAATTGTTAGACTATCTCACACAAGAATTTATTCTTGTGATATAAAAAAAACTTTGTCTATTGGACGACTTAAAAGAATAACAATAAAGATTGCTATCAATAAACAAGAGTGAAATTCAGTTATGTTATTTCAACGTAGAAATCACAGATGATCCATGACAAATCAATTAGGGTCTGATTGGATATAAAATATCCGGTTATGACTTATAAAATATTTTTTGTAATTCAAAATCCCACTCAAATTTAAATGAGCCAAACTCTTTTCAATATTTTCCTTATTTTATACTTTTAACCATATCAATTTTAATTATTATATTTTAAATGTTATTAAACCGCATACTCAAAATTTAACTCCAACCAAATTCAATCAAAAATTTCAAAAGTAACTTACTTTATCCAATAAATTCAATAAAATTTAAAATAATTTATACTTGAAACCATTTCTACAGTTATAAAATTTTGCACTTACAACAACTTAGCCCATCTGACTTCGGTGGCACTCAAGTATACTAAAGCACAAATTCAGAGCTTTGGGCATCGAGTGTGTGCATTTTGTGAAATGGATACAAATTAACGTAAGTTAGTTTCAATGTGCTAGAAGCAGACAACTACAAACAAGAAAGCGTCTGGATAGGCAAATTTCGAACTTGTTTGGAAACACTTCTCAAATGGACTTTTCTATGCAAAAGTCTATTTGAATAAATATTCATATTTGATGTTGAATTAAGAATGTACTTATGAATGATTTGTTTCTCCAAAAAGGCCATTTTATATAAGTAAAGAATGAAGACTTTTTGAAGAAGTTCAGTTTGCATAAATCCATTTAACTAATTAACTTGTCCAAAAGTGTTCCCAAACAAGCACTTAATCACTAGATAAGTGCTTTGTAAGGGGAATAAAAAGAGTATGGAGAAAATGAACTATTTGGAAAGTATGATGATTGGCTGAAACATGGCAATGTTAATGTTATAATCAATATTGGTAAGACAAAAAATTATAAAAATTATAAGTGATTGTTAGAAATATACGAGTTAGAAAAATATTTTGTAAAAAAATGAGTAGTAACAAAATTGAATTGATAAAATCAAGATGAGACAATATGAGGATATAGAATTTTTTTGTTTTGTTTGGTTAATTTTGAAAATTGTGTATAGTTAGTTGTTAGTGAGATTTTGAATTTATATTAAAATAATATTTAAAATAAAATAATTAAAGTGATTTAATGTAAAAATAGAAGAGAGATGATGTGAAGTGATAATTCTTTAAAATTATGTGAGTGGATGAATAGTTAACTAAAGTTGATCAAATATGTAAGAATGATTGATTTACATTATATAAATATATTGATAATATTGGGGATAGTAGAGTTGAGTTAAAGTTGAGTAAAAAAAATGATTGAAATTTTTTTGAGATATTTTGTATCCAAGCATCCTAATACTATGGTATTTCCTAACAAAATTATCTCTAGGGAATGAACTGTACGAAAATTAGATATATCCAATCACACAACTATCCTCGATAATTTTTTGGAAAGATCTGTCTGGGACATGGTTACATCCTAAATACGCATAGAAGTGACTGTGTGAACTCAAGGTCAGCAGAATCTGTTCAAACAAGAGATTGTGGTCAGCCAATGAATATTACTATCTAATTAAAGTAATACTGTTCCAAAACATGATGAGACAAAAGGAACTCAGAAATGAGACTGGTAAATTCCTTGATGTGAAGAATGAAAGCCCAGAATATGCATTTTAACATACCTTAACATTTAATAACCCCTGGGATAGTGCAGCAGCAGGCAATCACTTCCAATAAATTACATTTACCATCATCTGAATCAACCAAACTATAAATCCAACCACTTGATTTTGATCTCTTCAGCACAAGCCAACAACAAGCACACATGTTATAGATATTTATTACTCGGAGAATCTAACATCTCAAAATCTAGTGACAAGGAACAATTATGATGTATAGGAGGTCCCGTATATCAGGATACAAACACTAAAAAGAAACAGCCTACACCAGATCATAGCTGATTCATACGAAGCTAACTAGTATCCGGAGAAAAAGGGGGAAAAAATGCAGTCCAGCTCGGATACCAATGTGATTCATGAAAATAAATACATGAGAGAAACTCAGTTCCCACACAGATAAAAAGGTCAATATACAAATTTATTACAGTATATGACTGGTGTTGACACTTTCACAAAACTATGCGTTCAACATATCCAACCAACAGGGAAGTGTACATCACCAAGCTCAAAGTCAACTGCACTATTCCTCGATGAAGAGGAATAACATACCTGCAAACACAGTTCTGCATATTTCATGTATTTTTTCTTCTCAGATGGTGCAGAATAAGGGGTGATCCTTCAAAGAGATCCAATAAATAGTTTTCCAAATCTTCTGGAGTATATTTGATATATTTTCCAGCATGCCTCCCACTTTCCAACTTATTCCCAAACCTTCCCATAAACGAGCGGTATGCTGGAATCACTTTTTCTGAAATGGATATCCTAAGTTCTTCACGGAGCTGAGGATCTGGGACCTTCCAAGCAGTTTGAATACGGTAGATATCTTCAAAACTAGCATTGAAACTCTTAAATCTCTCCTTCAAAGCCAGCTTTGAAGCATTACTTGAGCTCCCACCAATCCCTTCATCCTTCAAACATGCCAAAGCCTTGCTCCATGATGACCTAAGATATTGGGTCGCATGCTGTCGGATCAAACCCCTCCGTTTTCTAACCCAGTTATCACCTAAAAGGTTTCGCAGCTCAGAGTCCTTTACTTTCTGCACAATGTATAGAATATTATTCATTAAGAATATATAATGCATAGCAGCATCCTCATACATTCTCGATTTCTCTTCAATATTTGACTCGAGAGAAGTAATCAAGGCCAACAACCGCCGAGCAATAAATGACATGCTTTCCACCTCCGACTCGTCACTATTCTTCCTCTCCAGGTACTCTGATTCAACCTTCACATTCTCCAAAAGTGTATTAAGGGTATCACAGTAGTCCACCAGCAACTTTGCATAATTCATAACATATCGGGCAAGCGGGTGAATCTCACCATTCTGTACAGGCTTCCTCGAAGCTTCCCCCTGAACTGCATTCTCAAACTCGACAAAAGTCCCTATAGCAGCCTCACCCAAACCATCCAATACTGCCTTGGCCTCACGCACCATGTCACGAGCACCTTCGTCAATAAAAAGCGATTGCAAATCTGGCACAACCTGAGCTAACCCATCATACATATCAAGAATCCTGAACAACTTCTCGGCCGACCTCCTCCCAATTGCAACCGCTTCCCCAAAATTCAAAAGCTGCATGATGCAACCCTTTGATGTTTCTAGAAAGCAATCTTCAACCAGATCAGAGCCAGCGAAAATCTGCTCACACAACTGTTTCTCACTGGACAGAAGGCCCCGAACGACTAATTTCACGGCCTGAATCCATTTCTTCATCTTATCATCCAAGGACCGCCACTCAATCCTCTGCACTTCCTCAATGCTCAGTTTTTCCACCCCAAGAATCGTCAAACACTCATCCAGAACATCACGACGGACACTAGAATACACTTGGAAGCATTCTTTCTCATACCCAGATCGGATCATACGGTCTGCAATCTCTGTGAGTTCAAGCACCGCATCAGGGTGGATCAGTTCAAGGGACATTTCATCTATCCCAAAGCTAACACCCCTACCATGGCTGTGGTTGCTGTACCTTGCGCTGCTGACATCATCAAAGCTCAAGTTTGAATCATCGTTGAAAAACTCAGTTGCGGCAATTGCAATAGCAGCAGCAGATGAAGAAAGAGAGGAGCGGTGGAGGCGGTCTGGGTCAAGAGATAAGGTGTTCTGGATCAATATTTGGCGAAATTCATCCTCCAACCGGGACATAGCCAGTTGGAGAGCATTCTCGGCGCGGTCAATGACGTCATCGCCAGCGTCAGCTGAACCAAGGTTCAATCCCTCTGTCAATTGAATGATATCATCAATCGCGGCCAAGTAATTATCAGAGAAAGGCGATGAATCGGTGTCGTTCAAAATAATTCGCTCAGCCTCGACGAATCGGGGATCGGCGGAGGTGGACGATTGGTTAGATGCCGCCGGTGCCTCCGCAGAAGAGGGATTCTCATCGGAGGAGACAAAGGAAGAGAGGGCGGAGAGGCGGTTGTCGAAGGCGGAGAGGATCAACAACATGTCGTCGGCGTCGGAGGTATTTCCGAGAGACTTCACGATCCGCTGCGCGGTGGCTAACACCTTATCCTGGTCTCCGATTGTTGCTGCCATATTTTTCACGTTCACCGCCGTCCGTTTGTGAGTGAGAAGGTGAGGGTAAGAATTAGGGTTTGGGAATTTGGGGGAAGATACGAAGGTTTTCCGGCTGTAACTAGGAATTTCGAACGTTATGACTCACGTGTCCCCATTTCTCTACTTCGATTTCCGTTTGACGATTGATGAAGATGATTGATTGGAGCCTATAAGGCACTAACGTCTTCGGGCTGACGATCATTTATTCACTCGTAGACAAGTCGGATCATGACTAAGAGTGTCGAGCTGGCTGGTCGTTTGTTCGAATCACCTTAGACGAAGGTCGGACAAGTGTTGGAATCTAGAGATAGACCAAACATGACAAAGGCTTTCAAACTGGTTAATTGCTTGTTCGAACAGCCTCATACGCAGATAGCAAGTTTAGAAGCCTTGGTGGCTGATATCCAGAAGAACGGAGATCCTCGAGCTGGTGAATCATTTATCGAAAATACCTCGCAAGAAGATAGAAGGACAGTGACATTACATTTCAATCGAAGCTAACATGACGGTCATGTTTCAAAATTCAAACTTCGGCGACCTTAGTGGCAGGTCGAGTAACTAAAATGACTTTATTGTCTTTTTTTTTTTTCCAAACTTTGAACTAGATAAAACTCAAAAAAGCGTTTTTACAATTGAACGATCAAATGACCGAGGAGGGTCCTAACATAATCAGCATATACAAAGAAGAAGCCCAAAGGGAAGCAACCTGTGCAACCCAAACCACAAATACAATAAAACAAGAAAAAGAGCAACAAGAAATTGCACAACATAAAACAAAACAACTAACATAACACTAACCCACATCAAAGGCAAAAGAAAAGTTCAGATTAAAAGATATGGAGTTAAAAATTTGAGACAAATGATCTGCCATGGATGGGCAGAACACTTTCTTTTCTTGCATTAGAGCGACCAGGGCTGCATCTTTGAGGTAGCATGTGAATTCTGTCTAGTTCAGGGAGACTGCTATGTCCAGGCTCCATCCGATGGCATGAATCATTGCTTCTTGCTCATTATTAGCTTGAACACTGGCTTCCTCCAGCAATGCTTTTCCATATCATCTTTAGCTCTGCACAAAGCTTCAAAACAGCCTCCCAATGAACCCAAGGCACTGACAAATAGACTCTTTTGCCTTACCTTCCTGGAAAAATGGTTGTTGGGGTTCTAAGTTGAAGAGAAATTGTATTTCACCAACTGATCACTTCCATCAGCAACATTGAAAAGTTCAAGACAGTCTGAATAAGTTTTTTCCACAATTTCCTTCTCTTGCCAGTATATCTTGCTACAAACCCAAGCATTCCTACTTTTCCACAAATTCCAAATTAAAAGAGCAGAGAGGCACATTCTCTCAGTCCTGCATTGATCTTCTTTTATATTGCAAAGCTCCATCCACCAGCTCTTAAAAGAGACATTATTGTTATAAAATGAATTCCAATGCAGGCCTAAGAGTTTCCAGCACATTGCAGCTCTATGACAATGAAATAGTATGTAAGATAAATTTTCTTCTGCTTCCCCACAAACTTCACATCTCTGATCAGTAAGAACACCTCTAGTTTTTAGGTTTTCTTTGGAGCTGAGGAAGTTATTCTAGCACCTCCAAACAAAGTTTTTTACTCTGCTTGTGATGAGAAGCTGCCAGGATATCTTCCACATTCTCCTCAGAGTATCTGGATAGCCACTGCAAATTGTCAAAAACTGCAAACTTTTACTAAGTATAACGTTAATTAGGGAGTCCTCAGTAAAAGGTCGATTGAAATGATTTTTTCTTACAATTGCAATTTTTTTCGAAGTGTTGAGTCACTTTTGAGAGACCTCAGTGACAGATCGAGTGATTAAGACGACTTTAATGTCAATAGCTAAATTTTCTAAGTGTGGAGTTTATTTTGGAGACCTTAGTGGTAGGCTGATTAAAATGATTTTAATTGCGAGTGTAAATTTTTTCGATTTACACTAGGCGTGGTCATGCTTTTCTAAAACTTTTTAAGGTATCCAGAACACTAGGTGCTCTGATACTAAGCTGTAACACCCCGCCTTGACTAGCTTTGACTTTTAAAAGTCAGAGTTAATTTTTCGATTTTATTTTCGAAATATCGTGTGAGTTTATTTTCGAAAATACTTTCTTAATTGCGGGATGCTACGAAAACTTTCTTAACTTACTATCTCGAACATAAATAAGACATGCAACCAAACGAGCCACTACGGCGATAATGGAATTATACATGCAGTCCATCTGTCTCGCACTGAAAATTAACGGTAGATTAAAATCTGAATATACAATCATACAAACTTATACATAAACTGGTTCATGAATAATGGGACATAAAATGATGGTAAAAATGTCCTCGGCTCATGACCACACTTGCCACACTTGCTCACCAGGCCCGCTGGACTCCATCACCTGAAAAACACAATGGGGGCGTGAGCAAACCACTATGCTCCGCAAGACCAGTACTGAATAAAACAGCATAAATAATAACATATCATGAACATCAATATATAAGAGCTGAACTTAATCTTTCGTTTCTTTTCTTTCTTTTCTTAAACATTGGTTCGTTGACCCTCGGCCCTCGGCCGCTCGTGTGCACAACCCGTAAATGAGGCCCTCGGCCTCTACCGAGTACCAGGGGGAAGATTAAGGCCCTCGGCCGTCAAACCCTAGCAGAAACTTAATATCTCAAACATACCTCAGACATGGTACATATATTATAGATGATATAGAATCCAGTACATGACCCCCACATCTCCGTAAGACCAGTACTGAACAAGACAGCATCAATAATACACTAGATCATGGCTTCAATATATAAGAACTGAACTGAAAACTTATTCTTATATCGGTGGTCTCAAAGACCCTTATCGGCCCTTACTTCGGCCGCTCGTGTGCACACCACCCTGACACTGAAGGCCTTGGCCTTAGCCGGGTACCAGGTGGAATAGGAAGGCCCTTAGGTCGGCCTCTCACCTAGAAGAACTAACTGGACCACGAACAGGATACTTCGACCATTTGGGTAATTAACTTACTTACTAACCTTATACAGGATAATTGAAATGCGCAACGTAATGCCCTGTAAAGGCTCCCACCTGGTATACTCAAAATCTGACGCAAGTTCTTGAAACTGAAGTAGCGGTCGGAGGCCCAACTCTCCTTAGGCTTCACCAAAAATGGAAAATGGTTGCTAGGGCTTGAACTCAGGCGTAGGTGCGGCTTTGGGGCTAGGAGTTGACTCGGGGCGAATTTGGCTGAGCTTGGATGGATGAGTGGTCTTATAAAAATGTGAGGAACACTCTAAAGTGGTTGAGCCTCAGTGGAATATGGCTAGAGATGGCTGGACCTCGGCTCCTACTCTACCCGGGTGGGCACGCACGCGGCAGTGGCTAGGAGGGGGTCTTCTCGGTTTTCTCTGATTTTTCCTAACTGTTTGCTCGAGCTATAGTTTGTGAAAGGGCTTAAAATGATCTGAGGAATGGTGTTTTAAAAGGGTAAGGGTGGAGGGTACAAGACTTTGTTAAGGAGACAAATATGGGGACATAATGGGGGACATTTGCCCTCACCGATGTGCATAGGTCTTAAGGGATGTCTTGGACTTGTCTCACCTGAGTTTGCACGGTTTTTGGGGGCTCTTTAAGGCACAATAGCTAAGGTAAGTGGTCTGGTCTTGGGTGTAGGGAATAGGGGACATTTTCTCCATCCTAGGAATAAAATAATAACTAATTCATGCACTAACTCAAGAGTAAGAATGGTTGACTTTGACTAGGGTCAATTGGGCTCAAAATATCCCCTACTCATCTGGTCTCCCTTGCATGAAATTGGGCCCGAGAGAAGTGGGCTGGAGCTCTCGGCATTGGGCTCGGAAGGTGGCTGGCACGGGCCTGGGTGCTGGGCTCGGGCGCGGCCCTACTGAGCGGCATGGGCCGACGCGGGGGAACTTGAGCTGCGGGTCTTTCTTGCTTGGGCCGAGTAGAATACTTGTCTATGGGAGGATTGGGACTCAGAAAAATTTCAAGAATAGTCCTAACACTCAACTAAGCATTTGGCATGCCTCGAGGCTCGGCTCGGTCCTCGGGTGCGCGACCGAGGTCACGCGCACGGCTATGCGCAAGTGCATGGTGCGGGCTCGGTGATTCCTAGGCTTGTTTTCAAAGGCTCAAAATTACTACTCCAACACTTAGAAAAATTTATGCCAATGCTTAGACATGAATTGAGTGAACCTTGGAGTCGACACGGCTAAGACTCGAGAACTAGGGTTCGGCACAAATGAAACTATTTCGAATAAAATAACCGAATACTACTTTGAACTTTATGTCTATATATGAGCATTTTACTATATATCTCGAAAATTCTAAGATTTCCAATTTTCACTTTAAAAGTCGAGCAGTGAAATTGTTTTATTATTATAAAATTGATCGGGGCGTTACAACCTATCCTCCTTAAGGATGGTAAAAATTGTTTCAAACATTATAAAATTGTTTTAATATTATAAAATTGTTTTAATGGAATTATACATGCAGTCCGTCTGTCTCGCATTGAAACTTAGCGGAAGCTTAAAATCTGAATATACAATCATACAAACTTATACATAAACTGGTTCATGAATAATTTGACATAAAATGATGGTAAAAATGTCCTAGGCTCATCACCACACTTGCCACACTTGCTCACCCGGCCCACTGGACTCCATCACCTGAAAAACACAATGGGGGCGTGAGCAAACCACTATGCTCCGCAAGACCAGTACTGAATAAAACAGCATAAATAATAACATATCATGAACATCAATATATAAGAGTTGAACTTACTCTATCTTTTCTTTTCTTTCTTTTCTTAAACTTTGGTCCGTCGACCCTCGGCTCTCGGCCGCTCGTGTGAACAACCCGTAAATGAGGCCCACGGCCTCTACAGGGTACCGGGAGAAGATTAAGGCCCTCGGCCGCCAAACCTTGGGATAAACTTAATATCTCGAACATACCTCAGACATGGTACAGATATTATAGATGATGTAGAATCCAGTACATGACCACCACATCTCCGTAAGACCAGTACTGAACAAGACAGCATCAATAATACACTAGATCATGGCTTCAATATATAAGAACTGAACTGAAAACTTATTCTTATATCTGTGTTCTCAAAGACCCTTATCGGCCCTTACTTCGGCCGCTCGTGTGCACACCACCCTGACGCTGAAGGCCTTGGCCTTAGCCGGGTACCAGGTGGAATAGGAAGGCCCTTAGGTCGGCCTCTCACCTGGAAGAACTAACTGGACCACGAGCAAGATACTTCGACCGTTTGGGTACTTAACTTACCTACTGACCTTATACAGGATAATTGAAATGCGCAACGTAATGCCCTGTAAAGGCTCCCACCTGGTATACTCAAAATCTGACGCAAGTGCTTGAAACTGAAGTAGCGGTAGGAGGCTCGACTCTCCTTAGGCTTCACCAAAAATGGAAAATGATTGCTAGGGCTTGAACTCGGGCTTAGGTGCGGCTCTGGGGCTAGGACTTGACTCGGGGCGAATTTGGCTAAGATTGGATGGATGAGTGATCTTATAAAAATGTGAGGAACACTCTAAAGTGGTTGAGCCTCAGTGGAATATGGCTAGAGATGGCTGGACCTCGCCTCCTACTCCACTCGGGTGGGCACGCACGCGGCAGTGGCTAGGAGGAGGTCTTCTCGGTTTTCTCTAATTTTTCCTAAGTGTTTGCTCGAGCTTCAGTTTGTGAAAGAGCTTAAAATGATCTGAGGAATGGTGTTTTAAAGGGGTAAGGGTGGAGGGTACAAGACTTTGTTAAGGAGACAAATATGGGGACATAATGAGGGACATTTGGCCTCACCGATGTGCATAGGTCTTAGGGGATGTCTTGGACTTGTCTCACCTGAGTTTGCACGGTTTTTGGGGGCTCTTTAAGGCACAATAGCTGAGGTAAGTTGTCTGGTCTTGGGTGTAGGGAATAGGGGACATTTTCTCCATCCTAGGACTAAAATAATAACTAATTCATGCACTAACTCAAGACTAAGAATGGTTGACTTTGACAAAGGTCAATTGGGCTCAAAATATCCCTTACTCATCTGGTCTCCCTTGCATGAAATTAGGCCCAAGAGAAGTGGACTGGAGCTCTCGGCATTGGGCTCGGAAGGTGGGTGGCACGGGCCTGGGCGCTGGGCTCGGGCGCGGCCCTACTGTGCGGCACGGGCCGTCGCGGTGGAACTTGAGCTGCGGGTCTTTCTTGCTTGGGCCGAGTAGAATACTTGTCTATGGGAGGATTGGGACTTAGAAAAATTTCAAGAATAATCCTAACACTCAACTAAGCATTTGGCATGCCTCGAGGCTCGGCTCGGTCCTCGGGTGCGCGACCGAGGTCACGCGCACGGCTATGCGCGAGTGCATGGTGCGGGCTCGGTGATTCCTAGGCTTGTTTTCAAAGGCTCAAAATTACTACTCCAACACTTAGAAAAATTTATGCCAATGCTTAGACATGAATTGAGTGAACCTTGGAGTCGACACGGCTAAGACTCGAGAACTAGGGTTCGGCACAAATGAAACTATTTCGAATAAAATAACCGAATACTACTTTGAACTTTATGTCTATATATGAGCATTTTACTATATATCTCGGAAATTCTAAAATTTCCAATTTTCACTTTAAAAGTCGAGCAGTGAAATTGTTTTAATATTATAAAATTGATCGGGGCGTTACACTTCATCAAGTAGAATTTGTTCTAGTAGGGTAGGACAGGTATTGCTATATGTCCGTGCCCAGACTTCTACCTTGGGTCTGGTTGGTGAAAGTGGATGATGATGAAGTGCAACGCTGGTCTGGGCAGGGAGACTTTGCTTCAAATAAAAAAAAGGCCATTCTTCAAGCCATGAGGTGGACACTGCAGAAACTAGCCCCGGGTTCATTTCATTCCCTTTGTTGTTGCATTGACTCTCCAACAGTAGTCGTCTTGATGTCTAATAAAGTTTCCTTCAGACCGGGTGTTGACACCATTGCTGCAGACATTTATTGGCAGACATTTATTGCCTTTTGAATTTGTTCTCTGATTCTTCTTGTATTGTTTTCAAAGGCTTTTGTAGCAAAGCCAAGTGTTTTTCTT
>BKCP01005128.1:477956-494909 GCA_008636005.1 Striga asiatica
AATAAACACTTCAGAAGGGTAGGGGGTTAAGCCAAGCGGTTGGCTAAGATAGTTATTAAGAGAGAGCAAGCTTTGCTTTCTCGTATGTAGTTTTCTTCGGTCGCTTGTGATGAAGAAGCTACACTGAAATCATTTGATTACCATCGTATTGTGACATTTAAGTTTTATATTATGTTCAGTTTTTGTTTTTTAAAAAAAAAAATAAAGAAGTACGAGTTTTTCGTTAACAAAAGATATTAAAATTACAACAAGATCAATAAGGAGTAGTTGCAGTCTGACTCCTGAGAAGTCGAGGTATTTAGAAGAGTTGTTTGGTCAGCAGTTCGATAAGAAGCCACACCCTCAGGCCTCGATGCAGCGGTAGCTTGAGCTCCAGAAGCTTGACATTCTGGGGAAGAGACCACAACTGGAGGCGACGGTGAGAGCTTCTTAAAATGGTGAGACATTTAATGGAATGATGAGGTGGACATAATGTGGGTGAAAGATAGTGTAATTTATATTTGAATCAATGGTCATGGATATGGATGTCCAAAGAATCACATTTTAAATGTCAAGTTATTTGAACAATGATGTTTATTTCGCGAAATAATATTTTACGGGCTCACGTGTATCAGTCACTGGTAAAAAGAAAAAAAATGCAATCAATACATATTTTCAAGGATATTAAAGAAAAGTTTATTGGTTACGCGAAAATTGATGTTTTGAGATGGTATATTATTTATTTAATAATATAAAGAAGAATTTATTGGTTGTGCGAAAATTGAGATTTTTTGGATAGTTGTTTTGAGAAAGTATATTTTGTATTCTATCATATAAAAATTTCAGTGGTTGGATATATTTTTCTATTATTTTATTTAAATGTATTACATACAAATTTCTGTTGTTTAATTTGAATGTATTACATAATATTAGTGACTGTATTGGACAACAGCCCTGCTATATCGATGTAACTGGTATAAATTAATTAAAACAACGTTGTTGTCAACAGATTTCACATAGTTGAAAGTGAAATCGCTGATTTATCTAAGGAGAATAAAAATTATCAACAAACATAGTTCAAATTTTATGAATAGTTGATGAAAACGGAAAATAGAGTTAGTAATTCAATCCCCAATTCTCCAATGGATTTAGACCTTTGGTTTTGGTCCCAAGGCTCCTGAGTCCTTTTGGAATTTGCAACTCAGAGAAACTCAAACTTCACTCTCCAACACACCAATGTTCCAATACTATGAACTCTAAAACCAATACTTTAATCGATCAAATATCATTAGAGTGTAGATAACCATCAATAGCATTAGGCCAAAACTAATTGTTCAATTAACAAGTATCAAATTCAATAGGCTACAAAAATTTAATCATTACACATCTTTATTTCCACAGGCTGCATTTTCTGAATAATTTATGAGCTTACATTATATGTGAGCTAGCAAATGAACCGAACCATATGTATCAAGTTGAGCATCACCGGTCAACCGAGCCCTCGTTTCCATTTGAATGCTTTTCCAAACCAATCCGAGTTTTTGCATCTTTGCAGCCATCATATGGTCCTTGCTTTCCACAACAGCAAGAAAAAGTTGCATGTACAATCATTTGGGCACATTAGCTTCCAAATCTGACAAAATAATGTCCAAATCCCCATAATACGGCCAGCTCTTTTGGGCTTTTTTATCACCCTTACTTTCCTGTTCAAGTTAGAATTAGCTCTCAAAGTTAGTCACTAAGAATGAGATCGAAACCAATACAACGACCATATATAAATGGATATCAATGTGGGTAATTTTGAAGCATTTACAATTATAGACTAAACCATATATCAACGGCCATTAGGCCCTTTTTTCCTTTTTATTTTTTTTTTTGTTTCTTTTTCAGAAATAGAATGAATTTAAAGAAGTCTTAAGGTATGATGATGTTTATATTTGGAAACTAGAGATAGTGAAACCAACCTCATATTTTTGAACTAAGGATGCCCAAAGGGATTTGCACTGCCCAGCACTTCTACTGATTCCATCTGACAATAAACTCGAAGATATCTCTTCCCAGAGAGCCATTCGACCTTTGATAACTTGGAATCTGCTATGAAGTTCCCCACGCATTTTAATCAGCTTCTTCACCTCTTCAGGTTTCCATTTATTCCTTTTAGAAGAGCTGGAAGGCTTTAGTTGAGTTTTTGAAACATTGTGGTTGAGTTCAATCATATCTTCTTTGCCCCTCTCTCCATCATCTTCTGTTTCTCGAACCAAATCATTGTTATCCTCTTGTTGATTGACAGCTGGCGAGGATATAAATGCCGTCCAGAAACCATCAGATTCATCAACATCAACATCAACACCCCTCTCTGCCAATTTCAAATGTTATATCAATTTATTACATATGATTTGTTGATGTAATTTTCAATACTTAATTTGGGATCACCAACATGACCAGACATCAGCATGTAAATATTCATGCGCAAGCCCAATATATATATATAATATAACAGAATGCAATTTTAGACATATACGTGTCTAAAGTTGCTGAAATGGTGAAACATCAATATTCGTTAGGAAATTATTTCAATTGAAAGTTGCGTGGACATCAGTATGAAGTAGATATATAACATTAAGCTCCTCTTATGAAACACGAGCATACTGGTAAGAAATCTAACTGGTCCACATAGCTAAAGTTTACCAATTGTCTATTCAAATCTAGATCCCACAATATCATATTATCACTAGGCAAACCCTATGGGACAGAAATCAGAGTTCAGTGTATATAAAATACCTCCAAACAAACAATTCACTGTATAGAAGCTACGGGGGCAAAAAAATTAAGGGCCAAAAAATTCATTTACGTTCACAAACATATTGCATTGTCTACCAATTAAGGGCCAGAAAAATCTCTATTAAGGGCCAGAAAAAACATACTGTAATGTCGTGTAATACTTCATTAGGCAAGAAAAGTAAATTTACCTTCTAATTCTTTTTCTGGGATTCTTTTTGTAACTGCAAGACCAGAGTCATTTTCCTCTGGTATCTTAATTGGTTGTCTTCTTTTTTCATGTCCATTAACTGCTCTCCTCAATGCTAAGATACCAGAATTAATATGCGACTTTCCAGACAGTTTCCCATTGATCTCATCGGCAAGAACTGCAGCAGGGTTCTCGATAGCAATAGCTATGACTTCTGGTCTTTTGCTGCTATACTTCCTTACCAATTTTCTTAAAACTTCAGAAACAGTTCTTTCCATGTGAGCCAGAGGGCAGGCTATTGGGCAGCTTGACAATGCAGCATGGGCAGCCTTATGAAGTGCATCCAGAAGTTTTCCTTTATCAAGCCATAAGCACCTTGTGGTAATTCTTATTTTTCCTTTCAAAGCCTCGTCAACTGAACCATCTGCAGCTTGAGGGCGCATAATTTCCATGCTTCACGAGATATATGAAACTCACATCATGCAGGAATAAATATGAGAAAGCAATTTCAGTTAATTATTCAAAATGGCGTACCAAACCACTATAATGCCATCAGATGCAATTCTCATCCTCTCATCAATACGAAGTTCAGATCCCGTGCCGAATGCTTTGTCACCATCACTATACATCGACTGCGAGTATGATATTATGTTAGTTAATCAAATTATACAAGTTTATGCAGTTCATTTCATGTTTAAATGAGAGAAACAGAGAGAGAATGGGGAGAATTTAACAGTAACCTGCAAATTTTCTTTGCCAAGGGCAATGAAACCATTAGATAGAACTCTTTTGTTTCGTAAATGAGATACCCCTAGCATCTCCCCGTTCTTTATAACCTGAAAAAGGAAAACATTCAAGCAATATAAGTGCTCTATGGAACAAGATGCAACAAACTGAAATATTAAAATTTACTTACGGCATCGATAAAAAAAAAAAAGAAAAAAAAAAAAAATTACTTACTGTAGTATGCCGAATGCCGGTTGACTTTCCCAACAATTCATGCTCTTTCAAGAACAGGAGTTCCCCATGAATAGGTAGGAAGTGTTGTGGTTTAACAATTTTAAGCACTTCATCCTTCAAAAGGAAAATTTGTGAACCATCAACAAAGTAGTTGGAGCTTTCGATGCAAATACGATAATCACATTGCTCCCTAATTAATATGAGAAACTATTATAAGAATATGCTGGAGACACAAGGGTGTGATTTGATATGCTTTCATTGAATAAAAATTTCATTTCAATATAGAAAATAAAATGGGAGAAAATATAATAATTTGGAAAGTGTGATTGGATGTAAAATGAAAGTGCAATGGTTTGAATTGATGTGATGCAAAAAAAATGAAAGTGAGCGCTAGTTAATGTGAGTGGGTGAATCGTAAATTTTATAAAGAAATGTGCAGTGCTAATTGAGTTTTATTTTAAAAATTGTATTGATAAAATTGGGTGAGAAATGTTGAGTATATCAAGGCAACTCTATATATGGTCTTTCATATCAAAGGAAAGACATCAATTCACAAAACCCTAGGCTTGTAACATAGTATCAGTGCAAAAGAAATAGGGTTTTATATTCTTTTCGTTCAAGTCTCACCTCCCACAGTAATCATCTCGCCGAGCGAGGGTCGGTTCGCTTCGGAGATCTAGAAATCTCCTCAACTGAACCGAACTTCGGAAATCCCAAAAATTGGATCTCCGGAACGGGTTCGAGTAAATCTCCATTCCTAGCCGAATCGAATTTCGGTTCGGATCATCTCGGTTCGAAGATTCGTGTCTAATGGCTCGGTTCGGTAAGGATCGGAAATTTTAGAGATTTTCTTTTTTTTTTAATAAAAAATTTAAGAAATCTCCTAAATTGTACATATCATGGATGAAAGAGATCAAAAACCTCTCAAAGGATATTTCGTCAATTAATAATAAATATAGGTGGCTAAAATATTTTTTAAATTCATAAAAAGAGTAATAAATATCTTATAATGCATAATATCATTAATTCAAAGATATAATTTAATTTAAAAAATTTCAATGCTAATCGTTTATATGATAAAAAATCTGCAAGTGATAAGATGTACTCATGAACAATAATTAATTTAAAGATATTACTAATTAAATAAAAGGATATTTTCAAAATAAATTATTTTCTTCCGATATTGTGTGAGATACGCATATAGTACATATAAAGTTTGTTTTGGAAAAGAGGATAGTTTAATCTTATTAAGTTATAATTTATTAATTTATTAATGAAATAATCGGTATATCCGTTCTTAATCCACTATTATGGAAATAATATCTATTAATTTATTTTTATTTGAAAATATATCACCTTTTAAATAAATAATTTTCTCTAAATTTTGTGAAAGACTTACTTCATAAAGGTCGATTTCCAAACATTCGATATTTAAATTTGATTAAGTTATAATTAGTGATTTTTTTTAATAAAATATTTGACATGTTGGCTACCAAATTTGTGATGGGTAGAGCATGTTCATTTAATTATATTTTCAAAAAATTGATTCAAAATTGAGATCTTAGATTCAATTATGTCGCATATTCAGTGCAAAAATAAAATGATTATTTATTCAATCAGTAAATTCTATTAACATTCGATAGTGGATGTTTATTCGCAATTCAATTTTAAATATAATTTATGATAGTTTTATGGACTAATATTGATTTTATTATTTATTTGGGATTCAATTTTAAATACAATTATGTACAAAGATAAAAAAACATTATATGGATTTTACGAATTGGAATCGGTTCATGTTCGATTCTTCGGTTCGATGCGGTTATTTTCGGTTCGGTCCATTTCGGTTCGGTTCTTGGTATGGACATTCTATGATTCTCCAGAACCGTACAAAAAAAAAAAATTGAAGTACACAGGCCTGTCCGTCTTCTTTTTTTCAATTTAAAACTAGTATATAACATATAGTATATGTTATATCTTATATGTTTATATATAGTATATAACATATAGTATATTTGTTGGTTCGGGATGAATTCAAGTTCATTTTCGAAACGGTTCAATAATCTCCAAGTCCCGTGCTCATCCCTATCGCCGCCCAAAGATTCACTCTTCAGCCAAATCTCGCCGGAAAATGCCGCACGTGTAAGTCACACGCACTAGGACAGCAGGCTGCGGACCATCCACGTGCCGACATATGAGGGCGCGTGACTCGTCAGAAAAAAGGCGAAAATCCGTTAGCATGGAATTTCGAGACCTTGCTGGCAGTGCTCTCAGTTTCTTGTTTTAGAGGTTTTTTTGGTGTATTTATTTGCCTTTCTTGGACCAGCCATTTGTCGGGTTAGGGTTTGTTTATTTCAATCGATCCCGACACCTTTCAGTTCCTGTTTTTTGTCGTCACTAATTCGCCTTATGATCTTACGTTGCTCATTGCAACAACTTCATTCATATACATCGCTGTTCGTGTATCGTTCGTCCATCATGAAAGTAGTTTGTCATACGTCGTCAAATCATGTTGCAACTCAATGCAATTGTTATCAATATCACTTAACAAAATTATCGAGAGTAGGCTTTATCTATGGGAACATTATTGAGGGGTTATGGTCTAGCTTTCCACTTGACCGATGATGGACCACAACGAAAGGCCGATCATAGTAATGTTGTTGACATCAGGATACGGCAAATTAATGAGGGGAGAGTGATGGCGGTCATCGTCAATAGTGTCAAGCAGTCTATGATTATGAGCATTTCCTCTTTCCACACAAACAAGAATGATATGTCCGTTGATGAGAACTGCTCAACCTTTGATCAACTTTTGATCGTTTGAGGGACCATTGCTCTCCATGGTACCTCCATGCAAGGAAGATTGTTCAGCACATAAATTTATTGAGAAATTTTTTATATATCGCTTTGTCATAAAAGTTAGAGTAGAATTTGAGTCCATTCGTACACGGTTGCTTCATAATTGTTCTACCCCAAGTCCTAACCATGTCACAAGCATTGTACAATTTTAATTACTGAAGAGAGTCGTCTCCATTATATGTAACTTGTTTCTTCGTCAGTATCTCATAATGTCTTGACAGTTTCTCATAGGGCATCCTCTCAACGGCTTAGTGCACCAAAAGGTGGCTCTTCAGACTCTTGTCAGCGTTGCGGCAAGACAGGTCATAGTGCCGAAAATTGTTTTTCTGATCATCCAAAAAGATTGGCCAACTACCCTGCAGCTACGCGGACACGTGGTCCGACTCCTGCTACAAAAAGGGTATGTATTTTTTATTGCTTCACCTATCAATGCTCCTCAATCTTGGGTTCTCGATTCAGTGGCATCATTCCATGTGATGTCTAATCAGTCCTAGTTGGTTGCCTACAAGCGGTCACTGATGGTACTTCGGACAATAGCTGATGGCACGTCTTGTCATATTACTCATGAGGGTTCTCTATGCAATTCTTTTTCAGTACCTAATCTCTTATTAGAAATGAAAGCATTAGATAAGATTAGAAATAAAGTTAGGGTAGCGCCCATAGAGGAGAAAAATGAGAGAATTAAGATGGTTTGGGCATATGCGTAGAAGAGACTTCGAGGCACAAGTGAGAAGGGAACGCAAATTAAAAGGGGGAAGGGTAGACCTAAGAATGAGGATATGTGCATTAATCGAGTACGATGGCGACATGTGATCCATATGGCCGACCCTACATAGTGGGATTTTAATGGCTTGTTGATTGACATATTTGATCCGTGAATCTTCTTTAAGTCGGTCAGACCTGTTTTGTTGGATTTGATGGTTTATTCAAGATCGTTGAAGCGGTACTGTGATTGGGACCAGTGTTGTTAAATAGCGACCATGGTGGTCTTTTGGCTTCCTAACTTATCAACTTTTATCTATTTCTTTTAATATTTCCCTTTTGCACATCAAATTAAAAAAGTCAATTTTTCTTGAATGTTCTATTTTTAAATTTACTTATCTATATATATATAATTACTGAAAAACTTCAATAAATTTTATTCAGCCAACAATTAATAATAATATGAGTTCATTTAATAAAAATATGTTCACCATTTAAAAAAAAATCTTTATGACCAGCATTCAAATGACAATTACACAAGTAAAACTTTATTATTATCAATTTTTTATTCTGTAACAATTTTACAAGATTTTAATTTTTTCTAAAGATACAATATTAAATTATTTTCCAAGTAATATTCCTATTTTGTATTTTAGTTATACAATAACAAAAAAAAAAATTAAAAACTGATTGATATGGAATTTAAATAATTTATATTTATATTATACATTTACATATAGTCAAAATTTTAAAATGTAATACACACTTTATCTAATTTAAATTTTTAAGTATCATATTTGTACATATAATATATAATTTTTTGTTCCCTCTGTGCAAATGGATCGAATACTAGTTTATTTTAATTTTCAGCTCTCTTTTGTTACAAAATAATTATTTCTGGTTGTCGTTTATTTTAAACTATTTATTTGTTTATTTTGCTTTGATTTTCAGCTCTTTCTTATGCAACTTATTTTATTTTTGTGTAGTAATTGACATTATTTAAGCTTAAATATGTTGTTATGTATGTGTGTCTCTGTGTATAGATATTTGAATGTATAATATACATAAAATATTATATTTTTTGAGCCCGCCATCATTTTCCGCCACGCTATCCGATAGTTTTGTGGCTAGTCGCCATGAGCCACCATATGCCACTGATTGGGACTGACCATCGCCGTAGAGGTTCTCTGAGTCTGTACATTTTAGACACTTTAAATCTTCCCTCTTCAATTGTTTCTACCGCTCGTGTGTCATCCGTTGCCTCGTCTTCCACCTCATCCTTCTCCAAATGGCATCATCGTTATGATCATTTCAATGTGTCTCCTCTGTCTATGGTTGTTTAGGTCGTACATCTATCGAGTTTAGTTTTCATTGTAAGGGTTGCAAGCTCAAAAAGCAGTTGCAACTCCCATATTCTACTAGTATTTCTCATTCTGCTAGGACTTTTAATCTTATTCAGGGGTCGTCCCCTTTTCCTACAAAACGTGGAAATAATTATTATGTATCATTCTCGATATACTTGGACTTATGTTATTAAACATAGTTATCAGTTGTGTTTCATTTATAAGGATTTTGCTCGTATGGTCCTTACTCAGTTTTCTAATCCTATTCAAATTTTTCGTGTTGATTCTGGTGGTGAGTTTTTATGTGACAATTTTTCATGTACTCTTGCCCAGCTCTCTTGTCCTCGTGCACATGCTCATTGAGATTGCTTGAACCCTTTCTCATTGCCTCTTTCGTTCCTTCTCATTTTGGGGGAGAAGTTGCGTCTACAATTGTTTATCTTATCAAACAGTTGGTAAGTGTCCTTGTGAGGTACTTTTTGGTCGTCCCCCTAGCTATGATCATTCGGATGTACATAGATGATATGTGTTACTTTCTCCTCGTGAACGCACTAAACTAACTACTCAGTCGATTGAGTGCGTCTTTTTGGGGTATAATCCTGAGCTTATCATTGTTATGATTCTTTTGCTCTGTGTATATCTCGTGTAACCTTTGTCAAAGATCGTCATAACCCTTCCACACCCCACATCTTCTTCCACAGAGTTTACGTTCTTATGTCTTCCCAACCTCTCATGATGACCTCCACCACTCATAAGTCATATCTGACGAGCCTCCCTCATATAAACCACCTATTACAGGTTTATACTCATCGACAATAGGTCACACGACGCGTCCGCCTCTCTCCTATCTCGGCTAGTCCAATGTCCATATGTGTTCGCTGATTCTATGACACATCAGAATCTATGGAATCAACTATATTGGAGGTTTATACTCTATGACAATAGTTGATTCTACTAGAGGATCCTGATCCACTACCACTTCAGAAATTATATTGTTTCGGTGGTTAGCTGATTTTGGTATTCCATGTGATGCTCCTACACCTCTTCGAGATAATACTGGAGCCATACAAATTGTCGAAGTCATACAAATTTCTAATAATCTGTGAAGCATGAGCTTACAAAACACATTGCTTCCTTTACGCAGTATCATTGTCATCAAATCTTCAGTATGTGCCCTAAAAACTGAAAGTGGCAGATTTCACCAAAGCACACTAGAGAACAACATTGGCTTCACTTGCTCAAACTCAATGCGCAATGCAATTCAGATACTTGAGTTTGAAAGGGGGTGTTAAATATAACAAGGCCCAGACAAGGCCAAGAAGAACTCTATATATGGTCAGTCATATAAAAAACACATCAACTCAAAAAATCCTAGGTTTGTAACAAGAAAAAGTAAAATAAGTGAACAGTGTATTAAAAAAATCTCTAGAGAGATGACCAAGAGAAAATTTTGACATCCAAAAGTCTACCCCAAGATTTTTTTTCTAAAGTTCATATATGTTGAGAAAGCGAGAGCGAGTGAGAGAGAGAGAGATGAGAAAGACTGGCATTCACATAAAAACAAAGTATACTCATAGAATCTACAGAAAGACAAAATATTAAAAAATACATTGAGCAAGTGCTAGCTCAAAATATAGACCAAGTTGAAACAATTAGAATAGCATGCAAAATGAAAGAGACTAGCTCATGTGAGGTGTGTCCCACGTGTCCTCCCAATCCAGGTATGCTTTTTGGTAATTTGAAAATGCAGCACAGTCCTACGATATTGTGTATCAAAAAGCATAAAATAGTAACGATGGAATATCTTACCAATTCCTCACGATGGGCATGACCAGATGTATGCAGTAGTTCATTCTTCCCCATAACTACAGTTGATCCAATTTCTGATACACGATTAAGCATCTTCATGACTCTCTTCTCATTACCTGGAATTACCTATAACGTAGGATTCATCTTTGAGTCAATACATACCACGACTGATGCATATTCAATCAAGAAACTGTAAGGCTGGAGGTAACTACTAAAATTTTTGTTTCCATTTCCACAGATTTTTCCCGTAAAGATGTGATTGAAAAAAAAAAAAGTTCAAAAAATACGTTTTTCATTCACCTATTTCTCCTCAATCCCATTAACACAAATCTTTAAATAAAATCAATCCTTAGTACACATTTCCCAACAAAAATCATTATTCACTCACTGACCTTTCTACCTATCAATCATTTTTAATCACTACTTTACTTTTTTCTATACCACATCAATTTTAATCCTGACATTTCCATCATCCGATCTCCAAAACTTTTCTATTCTTCTTCCAAAATGTTTTCGTTCCACTTTTCACCATTACTGCCTGGAAGGACAAAATATTTTAAAAATTTCCCTATTCAAAGCCTAAGTTCTAAAATTATCTTAACTTACATCTTTTTACTTCCATTATTACCCCATATTAGCTGCTAATGTGTTTCTCAAAAGTAATTTCATTATTTCCCTTATTAGCTTATATCTAAACTACGTTATATGAATATGTTTTCATAGAAATCAACCAATAGAGGAAGTAAGAGTTGCCAAGTAAATTGCATATATTTTATTTTTTAGCAACCTCCATCTGGAAGATACTTGAATCTTTTTTAAAAAGAAAGGAAAAGAAATAGAAACAAAAAGAAATTGGGGCAATGATGTATATGGAACACAAGNGAAAAAAAAAAAAAAAAAAAATTATGAGCATGGTTTCAGTCGGGTGAAACCAACCAAAGCTCAATTATCTTGCAAGAGCATTTTCACACAATGATATGTTAGACGTGATTCAAAAACCAAACTCTCAATGAATACTTCCAGTCATGGTAAACAATAAAATCTTAAGAGAGAATCAAGATTAAGAGATTGGTCAACAGCGACTCATAGAGTAATTACCTTAGCAGAATATAAAATAAGATCTTCTTTGTTCAGCTTGAGAGAATAACTACTTCCATAGGACGCAAGATTTAGTGCAGCACGTGGTTCAGCCTGAGAGAGAGAGAGAGAGAGAGAGAGAGAGAGAGAGAGAGATTTAATAAGCATTCAAGTCAACATCATAACTAATAATATGAAGAAAAGGCTTGGAAACCTACTTGAGAACCAGTGGTGACAATTAGCAAGTCTTGGGGGGCATAAGCATCAATATCTTCCACTTTCACCTGTAAATAAAAGTTGCATTAGGAACTATCTAGCCCAAAAAACAATATTGTGAGAAGTGCAGAGCAGACAAATAGACAAATAATAATAAAAGCCAAGACTATCAATATTTTGAACAAAAAGTTATAACCACCACTGAAGAACTAGCATAAGATATATTGATAATTTAGAAACTGTGTGAATGGCCTACTTAAAAACCCATTTGGCAGAAAGGATTAGGCCAATAAGAAGGTTCAAAGAGATTACCAGAGTTGAAGGGTCAATAGGTGCCTTTCCATCTTTCCATGCTGCATCAAGGTAAGTTCTCAAGGACAACCCAACAAATACCTAAAAAGAGAATAAATGTGATATCAGTCTCTCAAATGCTTTTTTTTTTTTTCTTTTTGCTTTTAGTCTCTCAAATGTTAACTGTGGACTACGAGGAAATATAAAGCATACCAACTTCCTTCCAGTCAGATCTGCTGCAGCTTTTACACTACCAAGTCGATGTATATTTGAAGCAAACTGGGTAGTGATAACCCTTCCTTTGGCAGCTGAAATATGTCTTAATAATGAATCTGCCACGACTGTCTCACTCAATGTCCTTCCAGGGGAAAGTACATTTGTTGAGTCACTCATCATCTATAAAGAAAGATAAGAATAAGTTAGTTGCATTCTGCGCTTTTATTGTGAAAGATAGCTTAACAGTTATATGCCTCATAATCACTCTGTTATTAAAACACGTAATGGGTCAACAATAATTTCAAAAAATTGACTTCAGAAAACCTATGATTGGAGATAAGCTTGCTGCTTGCAGGATATTTACAAGGTCAACAAGTGTCAACACTAAGGACAACAGGCATCAGAAATTGTATTGCCACATATACAGTTTGCCAACCGGGCCACAGTAGCTGGACGTTCAAATTGAATCTTAGATCTAGGAATGCTCTCAGAAAGTGATGCATCAAAAGAGTAGAACATCCCAAACAATTTCAGACATTCTTATGTTACTCAATGCTGTTTGCGTAAGTCAAAGGTTGATTTTGACACTCAATGATACCTTTCCAGATCATTTTCAGTATTGAAGGTAAACTAAATATTACTGTAAATCTCAAGATTAATAAAATTACGTAGAATCTTGATTAACCAAGTGAACATAAAATCAGGGAGTTCACAGCAGCTAGCCTACACATTGAAGTTTGTGGTTAATTGACGATGCAAATATTTTTTTTTTTTTTTTCACTCCAGCATTCATGTGCAAACCATATAATGGCTCTAGTGAGCTACAAGGAACTCTAAGAACCATCAGATAAAAGTGGAATTTTACTTATTTTTGGCCATAATAATCCCAAAAGAAGTTCTACAACTCAGTAGTGCAGTTCTCCTTTTTGGTAAAGCTAGCTTCAAAAATGCCACGGTAAACTATAAATCTCCAGGCAAGAATCTATGTATAGTTCACAACACAGTATTGATTTTATATATAATCTCTTTTATAAGATAGAAAACTATATGCATTGCATTTGAAACAAATTTATAAAAATTATGTTAATGCCAAATAGATTTTTTGATAACTTTTGTATTGGTTACTTTTTTGAGTCTTCAAGTTTTCTAAAACTTCTCCATCAAAAAGTCATATATATCACAACAAAAGAAATATGTATCAAAATTTTTCCCAATGGATGCGGTGCAAGAAATTATTTTGAATGTGTGTTTGGAGATCTAACTAGTATGAGAGAAATAGAACTAATAAAAGTATGAAAGACAGATTACACTCCTCACCAAAGTCACTCCTTCTTTTGAAAGTTCTTCAAGAGCCTCACGATCAAAAACATTCCCATCCAAGGGTGACTCATCTATCTGTCAAATTATTTGTTCATATTAATGTAAAAAGTAAAAGAGATAAGTAAATGCGGAGTACAATAAACAACTGACAGAAATACCTTCCAGTCTCCTGTGTGAAGAATAGTACCGTCAGCACACCGGAAAACCAACCCAGAACAATCTGGAATAGAATGTGTAACCCTAATCGGTTCAACTTCAAAAGGACCGGCAACAAACCTCCTCCTTGTTTTAAATACCTTTAGTCGAGATGGTACAAAGATACCAAACTCCTTCAGGCGCTTCTTAATAAGCTGTTTATGAAGGGAAAAAAAATGGTCGACATTTAAGTATCTGCTTGATATGCAACACTTGACTCAATTTCAGTTGTCAAGCAGTTATAATATTTGGCCTATTCCATTGATCATAAATGGTATTCCAAAAGAATTGCATCAACTCGTTAAGTTTCGATTGTTATAAAGACCTTCCAAGAATTTGGTGAAGACCTTTTTTCAGATTTAAACATTTGAGTAATACTTTGATAATCAAAATACTCCATATTACAGTAATCACAACCATTATGAAAAAACCATATCCAAGTAATTCATAGAACAATTAAAACTAACCTCCATTGTAAATGATGAAGCATATATTGGTGTCTGTGAATCCAAGGCCGGGATGACCTGCTCAAATGGGCAGAGTTGGTAAGAGCCATGATAAACAACATTCAATACAATATTAATAAAGGCACGATCTTTGACTATAATACTTGAACGAAAAAAGAAAGAAGGTACTTCATTGGTTCTTGTCCTAAGCAAAGGAACTTCCAAAACAAAAGATGGTGATATCCCTGTGAAATACATGTAGGATTTGTACAGATACCAACTACAGAATTATCGTATTCACCAGTCAGATGTTTCATGTCAGGTTTAAAAAAAAAAAACAATATTTTTCCTTGTTAAAAATGTAACTTCATGCATTTTTGCACTTCGATTGACTCTACTTAGAAAGTTCATGATCGAAGAAAATATCATATACAAATCTATGCTACATTAAGATATTTCATACTAAGAGACGGCCAAAGCAGAGGCATACAATGATTGTCTAGGACAGAAGGCACAATGAAGGACCAAGTGAAAATTTTATAGCTACAATCAGATGTTCATAACAGGCCAGATAAAACAAAAACCATTAGACTCATAACTTATGCCTGCTTAAAAAGAACGAAAAATAGCTCAGTTATGCTCAAGTCAATTTTTTTTCCTGGTTTAATAATACCAACACAATAGATTTGAAGACCAAAACTTATGGGGAAAATTTCCAAAGCAGAAGGAAACTTTCTATATCCTTCAAAGCTTGCACAAATATAACGGTATGGATGTAGGTACTAATGGAAATCATGAAGCTTGAGAATTGCATTACGGATCTCCACCCATATCAAAAACTCAACAAGAAGTGGATTCCAAATTTATTTCCAGATGAAAATATTAGTGATTAAACTTCCGGAGAAAAACAATTCTTAACATACAACTGAATTTGTATCTCAATAGAGCCGTCAAATTAAGTAAGGTGAGAGGAAAAGAAGAGGAAAGCAAACAGAGAAGCATGTGCTTAAGTCTATAGGAATATAACATGGCATCGTATAACAAACATCACATACTTACATTTCTCACTAATCACTGTTCTGAATAATACAATTCAAGTGGTAGATTTAGAAACTTTACCCAAGGCAACGCACCAATGTGGTCTTCATGCCCATGAGTGATAATAACAGCTTCGATTTTGTGGCTCCATTTCTTGATAAAAGTGGTATCAGGTATAATCTTCTGGACACCAAGTTCATCTTGACTGAAAAAGAACAAAAATTGTCTCAACTGCTTGTTAAGAACAAAAAAGCACATGACACATGAAAAGTCCAAACTGTTCATGGAGATGCCATCAGCCTCAGGCAACCCTGTTATATTAAACGTATGAAGTCAGTTTTTGTAAAGTCAGTATTCTACAACTTACTCTGGAAACATGACACCAGCATCGATCAAAATGTATCGGTCATAATTCCCTACTAGCATGCAATTCATCCCTATTTCTCCTAAACCACCAATTGGCAGTATACGCAATGGTGGTCCATCAGGGCCTTCATAAAATTGCTCCATTTTGCGTTTAACTGAATCTTCCATACTCTTTCCAGCTCCTTCTGTTCTTCTAGACAGTTGTGGACTAGGTACTATGGTCGCATGTGAACCTAAATTTAGTACAAATATCTCATCAACCATTCATATTATGTTAAAGAAAGACTGTAAAGTAATTTTGAGTGTAAGAAAAGATGTAAGTTAATTGCATATGGTTCATCAAGACAATACCCAAAAACAGAAAATAACCCCCTAATTTATACAAAGAGAAAAATGGAGTAGTCCAACGAGCAGAAACAGCGGGTCAATTTCACCAACAAGATAGAAAAATCATATAATTAAATCATTTCACTGTCCAAAAGGGCACATACAATCACTGCAAAAGCCAGAATAATATATTTTTAGCCACATTAACATTTTCTTCCCCCATTATGTAGCATTGACAGAGCCTAAACTCTTACAAACAAAGTGAGCCGCATCAAACTTCAACTTAATATAGCATATTGAATTCGAATTGCATAGAAATACCTTTTTTAACTGAAGGGATAGACATACAACAGGATAATATATAGCGTTTTCTTGGGGTTGGTTGGCACCAGAAGAGCTTTTGAGGCCACTGTGAAATTGCACTCAGAGCAGACATCTTTAAACGACACTTAGACTATGTAGACTTAAGATAGGTTTAACATATACAGGTGCGGTGTTAATCCACGGAAAAGAACTAAATAGAGGAAAATTTGGAAATCCTGGAGAGAAAGTGTTTGAGCTGCGTGTTTTCTCGCGGGGCTAAGACAGCAGAGAATGGTTGCTGAGGGAAGTGAAAGGGGTAAAATATCTTGTGCTTATCGAAAAGGATCAGATTTTTAGGAGGGACATGCTGCACGAGATATAAGAAGCGACTTTTAAATGGGAGAACTAAGAATGGCAATTTATTGTTAAAACTTTTGATTGAAAGCGAGTTTATCATGGCCTATGACTATGAGAATGGCAATTTATTTGAAAAAACATGTGATTGAAACGTGAGTTCATCGTGGCTTGAGGGTATGAG
>BKCP01005128.1:494961-560768 GCA_008636005.1 Striga asiatica
TAACATTACCAATCAAGTAGAGCTATAGGCTCCCAACATTACCAAAAAAAGGAAGATAAGAAAGACGGGAGACAATCCTTCCATAATAAGCGTCCCGTTGACAATAAATCCCGACTAGCTCGGTGATGGGTAATAACATTCTGATTCCTATCAATGTGGCTACAAGACCCGCAACTGAGATTCGACAAAGACGATAAAATGTCCGCAAATACTTCATATAAGGCATTGTTAGGTGAGAGCTCAGACAAACCACAAATAACGGCTAGGGCATCCGTCTTAGCATATTGGATTGATACGTCCGAATCAAAAGCAAAACGGAGCCCATACCTGAGAGCTAGAGCTTCGGCTGACTGATGAAAAAGAGCATGGCATACAAACTGCAAAAGCCGCCCAACACAATCCATCTGAGTCGCCTATCCAACCTCCCAACCCAATCGCTGAGTCTCGAACCGCGGCATCGCAAAATAATGTAAAACCTTTGTGACAATCCCCGGGACCAACCCACCTATCGATAGTTGGTGTAAGCAAGGCACGTTCTAGAGAGAGTCGGCCCGAACGCACCTTATTAGCTTCCTCTTGCCACGCGATCCTTGTTGTCCATGCTTGCTCCACCGTTTTGCCTTGCAATCCGTGTTTGATATGGTTCCATTCGTGCCAAATGATCCACAATAAATAAGCAAAACTTGGAAAATCATCTCCACGGTCACTATCCAAAATATGACAAAAGATAGAAGAGAAACTCGAACCTCGTAACAGACCAAGAGTATCCCACCAACCTGAAATTTTTCACAACATTTTAGACCAACCGCAATCGAAGAAAATATGAGTATTAGATTCCCAGCCCGCACATCAGGGACATTTTGCATCAGCCCTAATATGCCTCCTCACAAGATTTTCCGCTGAAGGAAATGACGAGTTACACACCTTCCATAGAAACATTTTAATTTTAGGTGAAATATTCAATTTCCACAGAACACTCCACCACCAGGTGGTTTTTTAAGAGGAAGAGGAGTCCATGTAACCGGATGATCGTTGCTTCAGCAAATGGTATCAACTCTTCACTGTGTAATTCTCGTTTTTAGTATGGTGCCAAATGATTCGATCAGGATGAGTAAACCGGCTAAGAGGAATTGAAAAATATTTTTGTGTGTCGATTGGCAAAAACACTATTAATCAAGTCGTGATTCCATTCTCCATTCTTTTCAATTAAATCACTAACTCTATCAATACCCTCCGCATAATAAGAGATAGGCCTGAAACCATGAAAATGAGAGATCCGGTCCGAAAAGACCCTGATTGACTTCCCGTCACCTACTCTCCAACGCATGCTGGCCTGGATGACTTCCCGACCCCACACAAGGCTTCTCCAGATGAAGGAGGAACCCGGTCGAACTGTAGCATCTAAGAACTGACACGATGGAAAATAATTAGCTTTTAAAACTCGAGACACTAGAGAGTCCGTTGACAATAGCACTCTCCAGGCTTGTTTCCCCAGCAAAGCTTGATTGAACATTGTGAAGTCTCTGAAACCCAAACCACCTTGTGGCTTAGACAAAGTTAGCCTGCTTCATTGGACCCACGACAATTTTCTTTCACCCTCTCGAGATCCCCACCATAATTGGGCAACTATTTTCTTCAGTTGATCACAAATCAGCATTGGGATTCTAAATAAAATCATGATGTAAGTGGGGATAGATTGTACCACCGCTTTAATTAGAATTTCTCGGCCCGCCGTGGAAAAAAGATTACACAACCATGAGTGGAGTCGCTTCCAAATTTTCTCCCGAATAGTCGTAAAAGTTCGACTTTTGTCTCGGCCAATCAAGGATGGGAGTCCCAAATAAGTATTGTGAGTGGAAGGAGAATGGATTCCCAAAGTGGAACATAACGCTTGACGCACATTCACAGGTGTATTATGGGTAAACGAGATTGCCGTTTTCTCAAAATTGACCTTTTGCCCTGAAGCCACTTCATAGAGTCTCAGAATGTGAACAATGGTTTCTGTCTCATCTGCATTAGACTTTGAGAAAAGGATGGAATCGTCCCCAAATAAAAGGTGGGAGATCGGGGGTGAAAGTCTGTTGCATTTGAGGCCCGTAAGAGATTTTGCCATTTCAGCTTTATAAATAGCCGTCGATAATCCTTCTGCGCATAGAATAAAAAGGTGCGGAGATAGAGAACAACCCTGTCGAAGGCTGCGAGAGGGTCTGACATTCCCCACAAGTTGGCCATTAATTCGAAATGTGAAATTCACAGTCGAGATACATTGCCATATCAAGCGACGAAATCAGGGAGGGAAACCCATTTTTAAAAGCATCGAGGCAACAAAATCCCATTCAATATGATCATACGCATGTCTAATTTGAGAGCCATCCAATGTGAGTTGCCTTTGTGTTTTTTCGACATTGATTGGAGCATTTCGAAAGCGAGGATTAAGTTGTCCATCATGAGCCGGTTAGGAACAAAGGCACTTTGATTCACTGAAATAAGGGGGCTGAGCACTTTTTTCAACTGGCAGCCACTGCTTTCGAAACCATTTTGTAGAGAACCGAGCATAAGCTTATGGGTCGAAAATCTGTAATCATAACTGGATTTTTCTTTTTCGAAATCAAGACAATGATTGTATCATTAAACCCCTCAAAAGATCCACCATTATTGAGAATGTGAAGACAAGCTGGAAGAAGATCAGGCTTTAGAAGCTCCCAGTGTGTTTGATTAAAAATAGCCTGAAATCCATCCACACCTGGAGCTTTAAACGGGCCAATACTCATTAAGGCGGCACGAACTTTTTTCTCAGTGTATGGTTCATCTAGCATGGAAGTCGTTTCTGAAGAAATGCATCCTTCCACACTATCCGTCAATTCTGAAATTTTCTCTGAAGACGGCCGTGAGCTGGAAAAAAGATTTTCAAAAAACGTGGAGACATGCTTACCAATCTATGGTTCGCTTTGTAACCACACTCCCTGTTTGTTTCTTTGCTTCTCTATGCGGTTGAGACGATGTCTGGCTTTAGCTCGAGAATAAAAGAATCTTGTATTTTGATCCCCTTCTTTAAGTCAATCGATCCGAGCTCGTTGTTTCCAGAAACTCTCTTCGCGGCAAAGAAGCCTCTGGATCTCTGATTCTAACATTTTGATCTCATCCATGAGGTGTGGTGAATCAGGGGACTCGTAAAGCTTTTGAAGATGCTTTTCTTTTCTATGGAGAATATTCTTCCACCCCGAAAAGGATTTTTACTCCACGCCTGCAACTTTTGTCTACAAATTGACAATTTTGAGTCGAACTGGGAAGTAGTCACCCTACTACAATCTGACTCGCGCGACCAACAATCTCGAATCACCTCATAATAACAACTTTCTTTCAACCAAAAAGGTTTGAACCTGAATTGATGGGATTTGGCATAAGTTCGGTGCTTTTGCAGGGCCTCCAGATGAATGATAATAGGTCGATGATCAGAAGATGAATAAGGAAAGTGCTCAATCCATGCATCTGGGAACAAGCTCAACCAGCTTTCTGACCCCAAGAATCTGTTTAGGCGCTCTTGGATATTATTCGATCCCTTTCTCTTATTATTCCACGTGAAGGAATTCCCCTTGAAAGAGATATTATCAAGCTGACAATCCATTAGGGTCGACTGAAATGCCCGAGAAGAAGATTGATTTCGGAAAGACCCTCAGTTATGCTCTAAAAGAAGTATAGTTTCATTGAAGTCCTCTCCACATAGCCAAGGGTGACTGACAATGTATGTAATCTTCGAATTAAATTCCATGTGTGATGGCAATTCTCCATTTTTGGCTGCCCATAAATTCCTGTAAAATGCCAACATCTATTCTCGTGATCTTCAATCAATATATTCTACCGAAAATGATTTAATATCCACCTTCCATCTATCCGACCACAACAACAAAAGCCCGCCACTAGAACCTGTACAATCCACCACAAAATTACCAGAAAATTATAGATGGTTACGAATATTTGCTGCCTTTAAACTAGACAATCTAGTCTCAGACAAAAAGACTAGATCGGGGGAAAATTTACAGACGAGATTCTGTAATGATTTCAATGTACGAGAATTCCCCAGACCTCGCACGTTCCAGCAAAAGCAACTCATTGCGCTTGGCGCCTCTGCTGAGCAGAGGTCGCCGCTTCAATACCCGAACAAATATTTTCCAGCATTTCTTTATCATCATCCAACCTGAGCCGTTTACTAGAACCTCTAATTGGAGAGTCCGATTTGTTATCGGTTTTCGCTTTCACCCTTTACGTTGGATGCCTTTCAGATTACTAGTTGATGTAGATTGGGCTACAATGGTGTTTAACTTGGGTAGTGTCATATCCAAGCCGTTAACCTCTTTAATCCCTTCATCCTGGCCCTTATTACTATCATCACTGACTTACTGCTCCGGCCTAATAGTAGAATTATGAGTCGTCTGACTAGACTCGGATTCTTTTTCCTTCTCTGGAGAAACGTCTCTTGGAAGAAAGCTTCGTTCCCCTACTTCTTTGCTAATACTGGGATCACTTGAATATTGGGGGCTAGCCGCATTAGAAGAAAACAAGTTAGTCCGCATCAGCTTCCTTCGTAAACTGAGAGGAATGGCATGCAGCCAATCTATATATTTAAGGGCGGAATCATGGGACTGACCCTCTTTCCTTGTCGGACACTCACACATTCGGTGCCCAATTAGACCACAAATGAAGCAAAAATCCGGTAGCTTCTCATATTGAACAAGAATGGTAAATTCCTCATCCATTGCCTCCAAATAAACTCGGAGGCCCAGGCGAAGCGGTTTAGAAATATCAATCTTAGCTCTGAATCTTGGCGTGATTCCCTCACAATCAACGTCAATGACCTCTCCCAGTAGCTTCCCCACCCGACGCACGCAGTGATCGGTATGAAAGATTAACGGGAGATTAATGAGATGCACCAAAAACGGAACGGTGTGAAAATCCATGGCACTTATAGCCCCAGCCCCTTGCAGTTTGATTAAAGAGATTACCTGTTTATGGAATAGCCGAGGTTCTCCATTAAGGACAAAGTTACGATCCTCTTCCGACCCAAAGTGAAACCAGAAAATATTGTTTAACCCCTTTGTTTCAATCTAGAAAGAGGACTTAGAGCATGATTGTTTACCAACTAGAATGTAATTTTACTAGTTTTTAACTAGCAAAGTGGAGGGTTGAAACTAGTTTTTTACTAGAGGAGCTTCTACTCGGTCCACGTGCCTACCCCTTTTTTTCATACTTTGTGGCAGCATGTACAGTTGTTGGTCGGCCAAAGAGATTGCATTTGCTGATGACATAATAAAAAAAAAAAAGCACAAACCTAGAACTGAGGCATCACGTGCANNNTTTTTTTTTTTTCCCGTTTTTAAGTAATAAATTTTGTAATTTTGTAGGCCCAACAACAAATTGGTTGAGCAAAAAATATATCATGGTTATTTTCTTTGAACATTCATGGCTATATTTATTCGTAATAAACACTTCCATGTTAATTTTTATTTATTTTTTTATTTGTAATAACTATTTTTTAAATTTACGGCGTCACCGACAAAGATAAACGGAATAATGATAGCATGTTTATCTTATACGAACATTCGTACTAATGATAGCATTAATTTTTAATTTTTAGATAATGCATTTACACTTCGGTTGTCACCCAAGTTATCATCCAAGTAGGCTAAATAGCATTACTCATAATATTTTCTTGACAAAAGCAATAATAATAATTATCATTTCACAAATATTTTATTTATTTGAAATATCAAATAGCAGTAGAAACACCAATGTAGATTACAAAAAATTGTTCTGAAATGAAAGAAAAATCATTTATCTAAAAAGTGCATACGCGACAACAATCTCAATTTCCTCTCCTTCTTCGTTGTGCTGCAATACGTCTTTCTTCGGCCCAGTAGTCGCGAACAACTTGGTCAAGTTTCCGAAGGTTACGTTCATCTCTCGCCCGCATTTCACCCGGATATGGGTCAAGGACTAGTGGTTCGAAAATTATCTTCAAGGTTTCCCATAAAGGCTCTGGATTGTTGCTACAATAATGGTTTGCTAATGGCCAAAACTGAGAGAATATGATGTACACAAAATTATAATATTATTACATAACAAATTGAGATAAGACAATGTTCGTAATAGACCATATTTATATAACAAATTCCCAAAACGTGAATAAAAAATATTAAAAAATAAAAATAAAATAAAAATGAACTGTGGTTGAAAATTCTTACCTCAGATGCTTCCTCATGATCATCCTCGTCAAGATAGACGGTCTTTGCGTGTATGTTGAAAACACCCAATGGGTAATCTATAAAATATTTAAATGTTCGATACCTTTCTTTCAATACCATGAACGTGGTATAGCATTCGGCCAAAGTCAAATTATGTCCAATTTCACCCAAACAACTTCTGTGTATTCTATCAAACGCCATATATATGTCAAACTCGCAGTTCAACCCTTCTGACTATGTAGAAGGATTGAACAAAAAGACTCCTCAGCTGCTGGAAGCCATTTGTTCAAAAATCCTTCTCGTATATAGCGGAAATGTTCTTCCTTTGTTTTTGGCAATGATAAACCCCACATGATTGAACATAAAATCAAGGTGGAGGATGTTTTGCAGTGGTGATATACATTTATAGCAAAGCCCATGTAGGTATATATATAGGCAAAGTGTGTGGTTCAGAAGTGAATTGGATGTAAAGGTAATACAAACTTTGCCCATGCCTACTTGTCGTACATGTTGTTTTTTACAATTACAACTCATTTCCATTTTTCATTTTAAAAAATTCTTTTTTTTCTTTCCACTTCAATGTTGTTTATACCCATTAACAATAAACTTTTTTATAACTCATAATATGTTTATAATATGTAGATAATTATTATGTTCTTTTCACATTCATTGGTTTAATTTATATTCAACAGTTTTTATTTACATGTATATTTCTCTTTATTCCAATTTTACGTTGCATGCAATTAATTTATGTAGTAACATGATTATATACCAAATCATGAAATCTGATTTTATATAGCAAAAAAATTTTACTAGATAGTAATCATGACATATGATTTCATATACTTGTAAATAACAAGCATTTATAAATGTGTATATATATGTTAATATACAGAACTATATGAGTTATACATACCTTTTTTTTGCACAATGTAGAAATATATACTTCTGTATGTCTCAATAATTGCAAAAATGATGTATCATTAATCTGTTGGTTGAACGTGTAAATAAAATGTTTTCATATATAATTTGCATTAAACACACCGGTAAACTCCATATAAAATTGCTACATTGGAAAAATAATATACGCGACAAATAAAAGTTACTTGTTATAAAATATTTTTCAATACATCACGATGAATTTCAAAAGTGCTACAAAAAGTAATAACCCAACGACCACAAAAAAACCTCGAACAATATCTTGGGTCGCAATTTCAAACACTGACTGTGGGTCATTGTTCGTTGGCACGTGTGACGTGGTTGAGTAGTTGGACCGAGTCGTATGACTGCTACCTTCTGCATTGGATTGCGTATTACAATATGTTTGAGCACTTCCCCTTGAAGAAAAATAGCAATTACTCTCGTCATCCCAAAGAAAACTCCCCTCGTGTTTCAATCCTGCCGGACTCCGACAAAAATACCTACCATAATTTTTTTCTGTTTTGGCCATCAGACGGTACATCCGACCATTTCCGCAGGAACACAAAGGTGTTTGAGAAACCATGATGAATTTTTTTGAATGATTTTCGTTGCCAAAGGTGGCATGTTTATATAGACTCGCAAAAAAAAAACTCACACATCACATTCCCGGTTTTTTCATTAATCTCCCGCCCAAAACACCATCTTTCCACTTTCTCCCTCTGCCACAACAAAGGAATGAGATAAGACTACCCCTGCCACACGGCCCACACCTATATCCAAGTGCCCTCTCACTATAATAATAATAAAAAAAAAAGCAACAAAGCTGTACCGAAAAGAAAAAAGAAAGCAAAAGGCAGTCTCATACATGATGCATCCAACTTCACGCCACAATAAAACAAGGAAAAAATAACATTACCACATGCAAGGCCATTGATACGGCTGTTTTGATTAGACCCATCGTGAAGAATCAGATACTCGCAACAGTGTAAGGTTAATTTAAGAACAAAAAATACACATAGTCAACCTAGTGTAGAACTATATGTTCACAACACAACTAAAAAATATCACACAAATAAAAAAAAAAATACACAAACAGACGTTTTCACTTTTGTTGTCAATGTAGTTGTACACTAGGTTGGCAATGTAGCATTTATCTTTGAAGAACAACACCAGATAAAGCCACGACGTGATGACATCTGTTGACCAACCGAAGCTTCGCGCACAAATTCTTTTTATTCAACCTCGTTCGTGTTCGACAAAAACTCGTTTGCTTGTTAATCGAACGAACACGATGTCGTGTGTCAACATTTGATTAGTGCGCGAACATTAGTGTAAGAAAAATTTATTTAATTTATTTACGTTTACATATATAATATTTGTAATTATAATTTAATAAAATAAAAGTACTTTTTTTCCTTCTTCAAACAAATCGGGAACACAATTTTTTGCGGGAAAAACATATGAAAGAACCCGAAGACTGTTCCAACGGTTTGTGTTATACTAATATGAATTACAACCATAGCCTATGGTAATTTCGAATCTCCAAGACAAGTTCCTTTATACTAATATGAATTACAACCATACTACTCAACAGGTTTTGTTCTTTTTTGTTCTACCACACACATGTAATAATGAACATAACCAATGTGAACATGAATTCTAACAAAATAACAGAGTAGTCATGAGGCTCATGCATGCGTACCAGAAGTCCACAAGAACCATCACATAATAGTTCGTTACACAATAAAACATCAGTTCACCGTCCACACACGGTACAAAAGTAACATTCAAACACACATTATGCCAACCTAACCTCGAAACACACACAAAAATACGGAATTAATGTGAATTGCCATGTATCGCCTTCAACCATTTGCGTAGCGTCCACAAAATCCTCGGCATCCTAATTTTGCATCAAAATTTTTCCATGGCCTTGAACGATTTGTAATTCATAGGTACACCCCTGAAACTCCAAAATTGCTCTGAAAAAGTCGGTGGGGTCGGTAAGAATATAATCTCGCCAAAAATTAATTGGAATCGGCTGCAATAAAAGGGTAGTTTTAATGTCAAGATGCGGTTGAAAGTAAAGTAAGAATAGCGTAACGACAAAGGAAATGAATACACAATTACCAAACGAGCACGTTCCACATGGCTTTTCTTTATTTCTAGCGTATACCGGTAGCGAAGATCCCGCTCCACCTGATCGTCCCTGTGGACTGTGACTATAAAATTCGTAAAGGACGTGCGGTCGAACCACAAACAGTTGTCGACCATAATGTCCTCATCATGCACAAAGTCCCGCCATCCTTCATCAAAAAACACCCGAAAACGATTGCCTCTCATTGTCACGATATACCTCCGACCTTCTCTAGTGGTTAGGGTGCACTCAAGAGGTGTACGGTGGATGTATTGATGGTTTAGACTGTCCGGAAGCTTCTGCGGGCCACATTAAAAATTGGAAACGACGATGTATGTGATATAATACCCAGTATTTGACCACGAAATAAAACATGAACACGAACAATTGAATTACGCAAACGTACCAATGTTCGTTTTTTCAGATCGACAATGTACTTGAAAAACTGCTGAAAGTACTCCGACATGTTGTGGTAAGTGTTATCTACGTGGTTTGTGTGAGGTTGCCAATCAAAAATACCCGACTTCAGTGACTATAAAATATATTACCAAAATAAATCACTATAACTCACAACAAAGGAAACGAGAATGCACAAGAAACAGAGAATGCACAAAAGAAAATTCCATTCCAAAATACCGAAGCTGTGAAGCAACAGTCATCGCTTCCAAATAAATTGATTGGAAAATCAATTGGTAAAAAGTACAGATTACGGAAAACCCATAATAAAAAAAAGGAATCGTTGTATGAAACTCATTGAACCATCTTGGTTACGAATAACCCAACAAATCCATATATTAAAAGGAGTGACCGGTCGTACCTCTGAGGACGACGAATCCGTGTTGCTCTTGGGTTCGGTGGTGGCGGGTTCCAAGGGGGGGTGGCCGACGAGGGTCGTCTGTGGACAGAGAAGCAAGATTTTGGGTGTGGGGAAACGGTCGGTCAATCCTCGGTTCCACCGCCGCCGAAGATTGTCTTTATTTGATTAATTGTATCTCATAAATGGTATATGAAATTTGACTTTCATACGCCCTGTTGCTCAAGAGTAATGGCAAGTATAGAAATGAAATATTAGCATTAAAAAAAGGTACAATATTTTTTTTTCTCAATGTATGGATGGCTATTTGATTTGTTTCTCAATGTATTTATATTATTATTATTATTATTATTATTATTATTATTATTATTATTATTATTATTATATTATATTATATTATATTATATTATATTATATTATAAAAGAATGAGTGATTTTGTAAATATAATGAACTGTCTAAAACACCCTTACTTTGACATATTTTTAATGGCAAATTAGTAATACAGCAGTAATACTCATATTATTTTATATTTTTAATTAACAAATGAACTACCTAAAATACCCTTACCTTGGCATATTATCTATTGTCAAAATAGTAATACACTAATATACATCATATCTTTTATTTTTAATGAATAACCAATATTTAGTTAATTAAATATAAATACATGAACAAAACATTCTACATTTCCTAAAATTGAACTACCTAAAATACACGTACTTTGACATATAAAAGTATATTTTTTTGTCAAATATATTATTATTATAACTACATAAATAAGTAATATTAAATAGTATTTATCGTATTTCATTATATTTGTCATAGCCTAACTAAATAATATATTTTGATTATAACGTCATTATATAAAGTAGACGCAATACATATAAATGTGTTCTAATTCTTTTAACATTTAAATATTATTTGTTAATAGAATAAGAAATAAATAAAGCGATAGTAATTCAATGGGAAAAGAACCAGCTCGGCTAGGGGTCGTCTCAACCGCTTCCTCCCTCCCCTGGCAAAGTGCGCCCCTATTACTGATTCAGATGGTCCATTGACGGTGGTCTCACATTCGCGAACGCCGATGGATTTCAGGACGGCGGTGGTGCACCTCAAGGTCGTAGTAAGGCCGGTGAGTGGAGGCTTCTCAGTTGCCGGTGGAGCTGCGATTTGCGAAGGTAAGCCCTGTTTTCTATTTGTCAGCGATTGGCGGATTTGGCTGGCTCCGGCGAGTTTCACCTGTTCGGGTGGGACCCGGGCCTCTTGTCGTTGGATGTCCGTGGTGGTGACGGGTGGAGTGCGAGCTAAAGGGTGGGGCGGGGCTCCGGTCACTGCGGTGTTTTGTTGCGGCGGTCGGAGAGGGGCCGTCTTTGACTTGCACTTTCCCCGTTTGACTAGTGGTGTTAGTCGGCCGGGTAGATTCTATTTGGTCTCGTCTAGTGGTGTTAGAAATGCTCGGATGGAATCGGTGTGGGTTTGACTATGGCTCTCTCGGTTGCGATGGGTTGATCCGGGGAAGGGTTCGGAGTTAGATTTCTGCTATTGTATAGGCTTGGTTGCAGTTTCGGTAGCAGGTTCTTTGTCTGGATTTGTCTAGGGTCGATCGTTCTGGTTTGAGTTCGCTCGTTTTGTTGAGGAAGGGCTGTTATAGTTATTTAGTTTTTGTGTTAGTGCTTTTGGTTTTCGTAGTTGTGTTGTGCGTGTCTTGTGTTTTTTGGTTTGGGCAGTTGCCTCTGTGAGCCCGAGTGTCATTTTCATTACTCTGTTGGAGTCCGACACTCGGGAATGGCCCTGATGAGGCCTTTGTGTTTGTGTTGTTAGTTGGTGTTTTTTTAGTGTTCGTGAGTTTACCCCGTTGGGGTCGGTTCTAGGCAGGCATTTGTCCTGTCCTCCCAGTTTTTAGCTGTTAGCTGCTTGTACTCAGCTGTTGGCTGGTTGTGATCAGCTGGTGGCTGCTTTCTGCACCTTTGTGCGTTATATATAATATCTCTATCGTTTCGTAAAAAAAAAAAAAAAAATGGGAAAAGAAAAAGTTTGAATTTTCGTATAAAAATATGAATACCAATTTAAAGTAACAAAGTCATTTAAAATTACTATCTTTTTTACTAGTTTCTAAATATATGAACTCTATAAGAAAACAGTTCTCATAAATAATGATCTTATATTATCAAAACTAGTGTATATCCCGTGCGATGCACGGAAGAGTTCATATTTTAAACATTTTTTAGACTTTATTTTAAATATAATTATTTATATTTTTCACATCTCGTCTATTATGAAAATAAAATAAATACAATCAATGAAAAATATATAGTATTAAATACTTTTCTTTATACAATATTTTTAATTTAAGAAATATTGTTAAACCTTACGGTTTTGATTTGTTTTTTTAAATCAATAATCCAAAATATATGATTGTTAACGTACAAAAGATAATGGAAATAATCCAGACTTTAAAGTAAAGCTATTTTTTATTATTTTACAAATAAAAATCTTCCAAATTTTTTTTAATTTCAAAAAAAAAAATTGGCAAGTTTGATAATGAGTTAAATCAAGTTATACAAATGATTAAATAGTTAAAATGTTATATTAATTATATTTTAAGAAATCCGATTATATAAAAATGGGTAAAAAAATATTATACTAATTAGTTTGTTAGGATTGTGATTATATGGAAGTTAAAATAAAATGAAATGTAACCAAAAAATTTGTTCGTGGTTTTTTCCTAAATGTTTGAATTTAAAAATCTAGTAACCAAATTTACATTATATCACGTAAGGAAAAAAATAAATAATAAATATTTATTAAAGAGATAAATCAATAATATTTATCACTTAGATAATAAATAATAAATATTTACATGTAAAAAAATAAATAATAATATATTTAAAAATATAAGTCAGAATTTCAAATAAAGTAAAAGGAGGGATAACTCATTTTTTAAAAAAAGTTTCTAAATATTTAATATATTGATAAGTATCTTCATAAGAATAATCATACCATTTTAATTTTAAAAAAATTGACAAGTTTGTTAGAGAGATATATCCTGTTAGACAAATGATTAATTTGTTAAGATATTATATTAATTGTATCATAAAAAATCGGTTTGATAATGTAGATAAAAAAAAATATAATACTGCTTAGTTTGTTAGAAATGTGATAATGAAAACCAAGATAAAATGAAATTTACCCAAAAAAAATTGTTTGGAATCTTTTCCTTTAAATGTTTGAATTTACAAATTTAATACCGAAATTCTATTATATCACATAAGGAAAAAATAAATAATTAACGTTTATTAATATATTAAAATATGTAATTTTGAATTTCATATAAAGTAAAAGGTATGCTTATTCAAATTTATTTTTAAAATAAAAGTTATGATAAAAATTTATTGATTCTCTTTCAAATATATTAATAAAATAAAAATATAAATCTAAACAAATTTTGAAACAACCAAAAAAATCGGATTGATTGGCATAAAAAAAGGAAGTGAAATCGGATTTGAATGCTAAAATCGGAACACCTTACCAAATTGAATGCTAAAAGATTCGATTTGATTGGTTACCTAATTGCATGGGCTGAAAAAATTCAAAAAAAAAAATTTACGAATTGAAGAAGTGGGAAAACACTATATTGAAGCGGGAAAACGAAATGATTATTTTCGAATTGTTCAAATAATTTTTCTTCTCCGTATTATATAGTAATAGATTTTTAAATATAATTAAAAAATAAAAAGTTTGTAATATATAACGTAAATTTTCCGATATCAAAAATTTCGGAATGATTTTCATCGGTTCGAGATGAAATACTATCGACTGTATATAATAATTTCGAATATTCCGATATTATTCTTGTGGCACATGTTCATGTCTGGTTTTGACTATTAGGCTTGGGATATTACCATAAACTATTTACCATAAAATATTTATGTTCCATTTTTCCTTAAGTTAATTAAATCACTCTTACCTTTTGTTTTTTTTTTAATTCATATATTAGTTGTTTATTAATCACAATACAATAAAACTTGTTTTGTTTAAAAAAAAATCAAAATATATCAATTTGTAAATAATATCAGTTCTATACATATATATAATTTTTAAACTTTAATTAAAAAATACCTTTTTTTCATTTTGTTAAAAAATATCATTTCTCACACAATTTGATTAAATTTTCATTTTGTTAGGGCAATGTACTAGTTAACAATGAATCGTTCATTTGTATATCATGACCAATATTCTTGTGGGTACTAACAATGAATTTTAATATGAACAGCTTGTAATAAAAAATATGGCGTTACTTTTTTTGTCATGTAACCGATAACCGAGCATAACTTTATTGGAAGTCGGTTCACACTTTCTTTTTCTCGTCCTGAACATACAGCGTTGCGTTCACACTAGGGACGGTACCGTAATTAATCAATTCAAGTATGAACGCAACGCTTATGTTCTAACCTCAGCAGGACGAGGTACTGAACATACAGCATTGTGTTCACACTAGGGACGGTACCATAATTAATCAATTCAAGTGTGAACATACAGCGATTCAAGCAGGACGAGGTACTGAACATACAGCATTGCGTTCACACTTGAATTGGTTAATTACGGTACCGTCACTAGTGTGAACGCAACGCTGTATGTTCAATTCAAGCAGGACGAAGTACTGAACATACAACGTTGCGTTCACACTAGGGACGGTACCGTAATTAATCAATTCAAGTGTAACATACAGCACACTAGGGACGGTACCGTAATTAACCAATTCCCTAGTGTGAACTGAACATACAGTATTGTGTTCACACTAGGGACGGTACCACGATTCAAGCAGGACGAGGTACTGAACATACAGCGTTGCGTTCACACTTCAATTGGTTAATTACGGTACCGTCCCTAGTGTGAACGCAACGCTGTATGTTCAATTCAAGCAGGACGAAGTACTGAACATACAACGTTACGTTCACACTAGGGACGTTACCGTAATTAATCAATTTAAGTGTAACATACAACACACTAGGGACGGTACCGTAATTAACCAATTTCCTAGTGTGAACTGAACATACAGCGTTGCGTTCACACTAGGGACGGTACCGTAATTAACCCATTCAAGTGTGAACGCTGAACATGTAGCGTTGCGTTCACACTAGAGACGGTACCGTAATTAACTAAAGCGTTGCGTTCACACTTGAATTGATTAATTACGGTACCGTCTCTAGTGTGAACGCAACGCTGTATGTTCAGTACCTTATCCATTTTCCACTGTGTAGAATGTGTTGTGCAAATGGTGGTAACAGTCCACATTTATTTCGCAATTAAACCGGGGTGGTTGTACCGGCTCCAAGACTCTAAAATTACTTCTGTCATTGCTTGAAAACACACACAGCAAATATTCTTTCAAGGGAGAATAGCCATCTTATCCCGTATTCCCTCACCGGCCGGAACCGCGGCTTTGGCTCATCATTCAGGTAGGTTGTCATCCTTTTCTTGTTGCTTGTATTAACGGATATTATGGTTAATTGTTATAAAAGTGTCGGTGATGTTAGATTGTGAAGACCGATCAAAATGGGTTTCAGTCTATGTTTTAATTGTTATAAATTTATATGTTTTGTGCTAATTTTTCAAACACCGACATTGATTTGTGCTAATTTTTTTTTTTCCAAAAAATGCTAGTCCATTTAAAAATTCGAAGGAGAATGAAAAAAAGGCAATAGTATCTCGTAATTTTATATATCGTTTTAATAAAAGATATATAGAATTCATCCGATTTATATAATTTTTTTTTTTTCTAATTGCAGTTCATATTGTGTTAATAAGGTAGATTGTTACTACCGTATTCATAATTATCTTCGTGAGTCATATCAATAATGATTGGTTCTTATTGTTACACTCATTTTTGTTTTAGACACCATTCGATGGCAAATAGATTAGACCCGTTCGTTGTTACAATTACGGATGCAAACAGTCCGAACTTGGTATGAATACAAACCTAAGGTTCATTTGTAATTGTTGTAATCAATATCGCCCCGTCCAACAAAATGCATATTGTTTGCATGCAGCCGCTGCCCGAGTCAATCTACTATCAGTATACAAATCATGTCACGATAAATAGTACAATAGAAACTAGGGAGAACCGTACTTATGAAGTTTGGTTGGTAAAAGTGGGAAATCGATTGGAATTTCATGATCGTTGGGACGAATTCGTACGAGCCGAAGATATTCGCGCGGGCTACATTTTGTATTTCGAGCGCAACAGTCTGTATGAATTTGTTGTCAAAGTTTTCACTTGTAATTCGGTTGAACGACCTCCCCAAAATCGCTTCTTAGTGGATATGAAGAAAACGCACGTGCAACGGGCACGTTTGGTACGTATCACGTTTAACTTTAAATTCGAAACAAGAAAAAGGAACGAAATTTTTTATTAATTGTATTGACTATTGTAGGCCATTCCGATGAGTTTTTGGAGGGAGCATATCGAACACCAAGTTAATGATACTACGAGAGCAATCTTATTGTGTAAAGGAGGTCGATACAATGTTCCAATAATCCAAGCGCATGGGAAGGCGTTGATGGAACATGGTGATGCGCGTGAATTTATGGACCAAAGTGGAATCGTGGAGGGCATCACATGCGTATTCACCTTAATTGGATATGATTGTGTTGTTTTCAAGGTACGATTACTGGATGGTTGACAATGTGTAAGCGATAGTGTTTGGCGTACAAACACCGGTTTTCATTATCTTTCATGTTTGGACTAATTTTTTCTGTGTTGTAATTCGTAATTGGACTAATTTTATATATGTAAACAAAGGCCACGTTCAGGTTGGCAGGTTTTTAAAGAGAAATGGTCTCATTGCATGAATTAATTTTATAAATATTACTATTTATAAAAATTTTACAAGTACTTCTACTATGCTTAATTTGTTATTAATATATAAGAATGTGAATATTGTACTATTGTGTTTGGTTTTGTTTCAGTTTCTATTGAACAATATGAATAGTATCGGTTTGGTTCGGCTACATTGTTTTATTTTAATAGGTTATACATAATTATTTTTTATGCTTCGTTCGACCTGGCAAAAGAAGGCTACAAATAAAAATAGACTAATTACATGATATAAACAAATATAACAACATATTATAAGGTAGATGCGGGTGATGATTGAAAACTATGTAAAAAAAAACATACAAAACGTCATCTATATGGTTTAAAATTAGATATGACGTAGTCAAAACAATTATAACATCAAATTTTGTTTTTTGATGTGGGTTGTCATGCACAATTTTCAACAAGTCGCCGGGTACGACTTCAACTATTATTTGCGGAAAAAGTCTACAAATAAGTGTAATAATAAGAACAGCCAAAATTTATAAATTAAACAACAATACTATTGTACGAGCATTGGTGTGTTCGGGTTACATTAATGGTCACAAGCATTGGTGTGTTCGGGTTACATGAATACAAGCATTGGTGTGTTCGGGTTACATTAATGGTCACAAGCATTGGTGTGTTCGGGTTACGTTAATACAAACATTGGTGTGTTCGGGTTACATTAATACAAACAATGTTCGTTCTATCTTCGGTTCGCCCATAAGGTTTGCGCTATCGTGTCACGCAATACACAATGGTCACCAACGTTGGGGTTGGAGTTATTATCATTGGACATAAAAGGTATAGTACGATCACGAGGATCATGTCGTCGTACGTATTCTGGGTTCCTAAATTCAGGCGGCATGTTTTCGAGCGGTTCATGAATCCGAATAAAGTTGTGTAGAGCACAACATGCTATTACTATGTCGGTTTGCGAGTGGACTGTGTAGTTTGGCATCAACCCCTTTATGATGGGAAACTTCCCTTTTAGCAAACCGAAGCTGCGTTCTATGACATTACGGACAGTGGCATGTCGTCTATTGAACAATTCACGAGCATTGCCGGGCAACTGGTTAGACCCCAACCACTCTGGAAGATGATATCTTTCACCACGATATGGTGTCATGAAACCTGGGATGTTTGCGTATCCAGAGTCCACCACATAGAATTTACCTGTATGACCATATGTCCTCAAATAATGGGAGAACAGAAATAATTGAAAAATTACATTGTTAATAATAACATATGAATAGTGTGATGATGGAATTACCGGGTGGTGGAAAGGGAAAAGCATATCTGGGGTCAGACATAGTCTGATTAAAAATACGTGCGTCGTTTGCGCTGCCTTCCCAACCGGCTAGGACGAAAGTGAACCTTATGTCAAAATCACACGCCAACATCACATTTTGCGCCAAATAACCTTTCCTACATCTGTACGAACCTTGTTGTCCTTCCGGCACCCACGCTGGTATAATAGTGCCGTCAATGGTGCTAATGCAACCCTAACATAACAAATTACAATATCAATATACAGTAACTTAGTTAAAATATACGGTATAGGAGACATTCAAAGATAAAGTGATACGACATGTTTACCTTGAAGTAGGGATATAAGTTACGATTATTTCTTATCCACGGTGCAACACGGTTGAAGTCTGGGGGACGGATGTAGTCGGGGGCAAGATAACATAGAGCATTGATGACTTTGTGACAATGACGACTAATCGTCTCCCCTGAGTGTCTGAATGATTCAGCCGCACGTCGTTGCCTTTGATGGCCTTTTATTGTATGAAGAAAAATAGCTACGCTTTCTTCAATGCCTATTTTTTGTTGTCTTGTTTCTTCGTGGAATCCCGCCCTCTTTATTTCGTCACAGAGGATGCTAAAATGACATTGATTTATGCCCATTGCATCTTTAAAGCGGCGAGGATTTCCAGCTAATAGTTCATTTACCCAGTCTAACCCCGTGTAGGTGGATTCTCGGTATGGGGTTCGCCTTAAGGGGGGAAATGCGGTCGATGAACTTTCAAAAATGTTTACAAGTTGTTGAAATTGAGCTCCCACCATTAAGGAGGTTTCGACGGGATCGAAGTCTTCCACCGGATCCAAATCACTGTCAATGTATTCAGGCAAATCATCGACCTCTTCGTCATATGTGCCACTATCGTCAAAATTAGACATCCTACAAATAAATGTATTTGCTAATAAATACAGGCACAAAAATGTCCACAAACGAATTATACCATAACCATGCAGTAGCAAATGTAGCTTGAAAACAAAGTTAAACATAGTCCAACAACATATAAAGAGCAATTAAAAAGATCGCCATCCCCTTCAAGCACCACCGGGGCCCTCATCCAGCCACATTTTAATAATAGTACGACGTCTCTCGTCACTATTAATCGCCGCAAACATTGCTCGATTGGTGGGATCCCACAACTTCTTGCAAACATACTGGAAAAGATCTTCGTCCATATCCGGCATTGCTTGAAGGTCGCGCATATCCTGTTCCATTGTCGTTAGCTTTGGGGGTCGGTTGTTTCTTTCTCTGAGGGATACATTCAAGTCTGACCACGAATACATCGCAGTGTTGAAACTAGACTCTGTGCCCCTCCTCGGACGAACGTACCGCCTCGGCCTACCCTGCCGTGCATGTGAGGTCGGGGTGACCATCGGTTCCTCTTCGTCCTCTGCGACAAAATCCTGGCTCACATGTCCGGATCGGTCACCACCGAAGCTTCGTCCCTCGGCCACCCATTGAGTTGATGCCCTCGCATTCGACCCCGTAGCAGTTGTCCCGTGAAAAATAGTAGTTAGTTCTTCATAATGCACACACACCTTACCCTCCATGTCATGATCCCTTCGATTTGCCTATGCACGTGACAACAGAAATAAAATTTTAAGACGAGGATAATAATAAAACCGGCAACAGAACAAACTATAATTTCCTTTTAAACAAAAAAGGATAGAAGAATACAATATACTTCTAATTCAAATAAAACGCCAACATATATAAAAAGTTCCTTGTATTTAACATGGAGGTACAGGCCACATTTAAACTCAAGCTCATAACACTCCTAAAAACAAGAATAACCTAGGAAACAATTGGTATGTTAACACGAGAATGAAAAAATGCTTACGGTTGTCCATTGCGCCCAAAATTCAGCGGTTCCTTCATACGTTGGTACTTACTCTGCAGCTGAGCGACTTTGTAAGGATAGAAAATAGGACACCTCTCTGTCAACTTCCCGAGAATGGTCGTCCATTGATTAGGTGTGAACTTACCGGCTACACGGTTTCCTAACTGGACTTCTTCCAACAAAACACTCACAAATGCGGCTTCATTTTCGGGAGGCCATTTCGCGTCTCCTTGACTATTATCAGTTGAAGTACCAATGCCACCGGGATATGACATCTACAATTATGGCATATAACAATCCAACTACAAACAAGTGGTATTGTACTTTGAACATGTAACAATAGATATAAAAATTGGAGATACATGAGACAAAACCATATTTCTTCTACATTGTACACACATCAGAATAAAACCTTATTGCGAAACCCCCAAAGCCACGAAACCTTGTGTAAACGTGAACAATGCTTATAAAATGTAAGCAACATGGTGATGGAGTAAGAACCCCCAAAAAAATAAAAGAATGGTCATACAGAGGAGTATGATGTAAGAAAATGAACTTATGCTGCAATATTATTTTTTTTTTCAATTATTCGAAATTAATTTGGGGCCGCACCTAAACCAAAATATTGCAGGCTAAATAAAAGAGCTGAACACCGATTGCAATTTCTGATTTTAAGGAGGAGTATCATGTACCTTTGTTGGCCGGAGTCATTTTTTCTGCGGAGATGTGACGGAGACGCTGCCGGTGCTCTCTGTTGTTTCTTCAGTTCGCCGTTGGGTCCTTCGTTCACCGTCCTCTCCACGTTCTGTTGCTGGTAAAGATTGTTGTTGGAAGAGATCCATACGTCGCACAGGTTGGTGAGGGATTTTATGGAGGAGGAAAGTGGGAATTAATCTGATATCATATCACAGCCAGCTCTTTCAATTTGAAATGAGCAAAAATCGGTCAAAAAAGAAAGACAGGGCAATGAATTCTGCCAGGTGGGTCGGTATGGGTTTTTTGTGGCGTGTAACGTGCAGACTATGTGGGCCCAAGGAGAAACCCATCAAGTTATAAACAATCACACTTCCAACAGTAACATTGAGTTTTAAATCAAATATTTTTTACGCTAGTTGGTAAACAATCACAGCCTTAGTCTTCCAAATTGTCCTCAGAACCGATTCAAGACCCTCTTTATTCGAATTTTTACAGCCCATTACCTTCTCCACAAGGCTCGTTGCTAATCTCGCAAGACCTGCGTCCGAGTCTTGCTTTGCCACTGGAACAAGGGGTTCTTCCAAATCCAGCCGCAACCTATCGCATAATTTAGAAATTTCCTCTGAATCCATGATGCAGCCGCCGGTGACCCTTTTGGTAGCCTAGGGTAATAAGGCAACAGATTAGGGGTGTTCACGGTCCGGTTTTAACCGGAAAAAACCGTCAATCCGGACCGCGGATCGGTTAAATGGTCAGTTAAAAAAGCCTTAAAAAATCCGGTGGTTAATTTTTTTAAAAATCCGGAATAACCGGTCCGGTTAACGGATTACCTGCGGCAAACCGCCAGTTTAACTGGACCGGACCGGTAAATATTAAAAAACTATAACAAATATATATATACATTCAGTCATTCACTATGGCCGACAAATACAATACATTCACTATGAATGCTTTGCTCTTATTATTTCAGGTGTATAAACTGACTGAAAAATGAATGTTTGCTTGAGTTCAGTTTGCATAATTAATTTTCATCATTTTTGTATTTTTATGTTTATGGGAAGAAATGTGCATTTTTTTTCTTATGAGACGAATTGTGTAATTTTTATTTCATTATTGTTGTTTTTCTTAATTTTTAAGCCCAAATAATCTCTTTAGGACCCAAAATTGAAAAAAAAAATTAAGCCCAAAATGAAAAAAATAAAAATTGAAGGCCCAAAACAAGTTTTGGATTTAACCGGTTAACCGCCAAACCGGACCGTCCAATGCGGTCCGGATTGTGGTCGGTTAAAAAATAAAACTGGTCCGGTTATGGACAAGAAAAAAAATTAACTGTTAGGTCCGGTTTGGTCATGGTTTGGGCTAAAACCGGACCAATCCGGACCGTGAACACCCCTACAACAGATCAGAGGCGCTCGATAGATTACCTACCTGCTCCTCTCCTTCAAATAGAGTGAAAACCTAAATCTGCACCCGAGCCCTAAATGCAACAGGGAAGAGAAAATTCCCGAACAATAGCACCCTCTTGATGATGAAAGTGCCGACAAATAGCCCCGAAACGATAGGAAATGTAAAATACTCACCACCGGACCATCCTAGCTGGAAAGAGCAGACCAAATGCTGCAGAGACCCAAATAGCTCCACTGGGAGAGAGAAAGGGAGTTTAAAATCCTCCAAATTTAATTTCTTATAGCATCTTTAATGGTATGTGGATTGCTCTATTACATAACCTAATAAATCATATGTGGCATTAAAATTTTATAAAGGTCTTTCTAGGTGTAGAACCAATTACACTCTTACACATGTCAAATTATACAACTAGTACCATAGTCGTGTACTGCACGGGTGTTTGATAAAATAGTTAAATGTACAACAAAAAATGAAACAAAAAAAAATATTTATATAATTTGTTCGAGTTGGATAAAATAAATAAGAAACAATATATAACAATTTATAATAGAGAACTACGTGAATTAACAATATTATTTAAATTATGAAAATTAATTTATATACATCATTAGTTTTATTTATGATATTTTTATGTAAGACATATAAATATATATATATATATATATATAAAGGTTTGATTATTTTTTAAATAGTAATTATTTCCATCCAAAAAAAAGTATTTGCTATTTCAGAAAATTAATTTAATAATTTATGGTATATTTTAAATGATCACATATGGAAATTGCGGCTCATTATTTAAAAATGTAATTAAGCCAGATTTTAAGATACCTTAATTACTCAAATCATGTGAATTAACTAATATATGGTATATAGTGGATGAATTTATTTTTGGTATTGACGATTGTGTCTTTGGGAAACAAATTAATAAATATATGGTATAAAGTGAGCAAATTTATTAGGTTATTTTATAACTTTTCTTTTGTAGGAACTTTGTTAAAAAATTAATCAATATATGACATGATATTTTAATATAATGTGCGTGTATCTATATATTTTTTTTATAGAAAAAGCTCTGGTCAAATTTTTTGTTACGATATTTCAAATAATTTTTATTTGAAATGCACTGTTCATTTTTTTAGCATGATAAAGAGTGTCGATTTTTTTGGCATACAAAATCTTATGACTGATTGTTTTTACTCAACTACTTAAATTTTTTGATTTGGGTATTTTATACAAAAATAAATTCATTTTAATTAGTTAAACAATATAAGTTTTATGATAAAACTTTACCAAAATAATTACTTTATGGAATCACGTTATAACCAAATCGAATTTGTGAATAAAAAATTTGTAATGACATATACTATTGCGTAGCCCATGCTGTACACATGAAATAATATTAAATAATAATTATAAATTAAAGATGCAGGTAAATAACATTAAATAACAATAATAATTAAATATTTGGGATTAAAATGTGATACATTTACATATGTCAGTTTGTTGTACAATATAAAATTATCATGTATAAAAGAACACAAAATGTATGTTTAAAGTATTAAAAATACTCAAAATAACATATGTAAAGATATCTAAAATATTCTACATTATTATTAGAAAATGTTAAGTCACCTAAACTTCCACTAAACTATTTTGTAAAGACAAAATGTCTCAAAGCGCCTAAAGATATAAATTTTAATGTTTAGAATGGGCAAAAAAAAAATCTAAAAAGTATCTAAAATATTATGTGTGTGAGTATTGAATGTGTAAATAAATAATTAGTATTACAGTCTATGGGAAATGCTCACATGCCACAGTGGGCACATGTTAATATGTCCACCGACTTATGTGGCATGCACTCATTGGTGATGTATTTTTTTTAACATATTAACATCACCAATGTGTGCATGCCACATAAGCGGTGGGCATATTAACATGTGCCTACCGTGGGCATGTGAGCATTTCCGTACAATCTAATATCTCACGTTGAACTTTATGAGAGAATATTTACATAGCAGATATTGTATATATGTCTTGTATACCAGTTTTATATTGTTACTATCATCATTGTCTATATGTAATGTATCGCATATCAATTGATTTTGATTATACCTCTTTTATCATATTTTGTACCGATCCATCCATTAATTATTATTTTTTTACCAATTTCACGTAAATATATTATACGAATTTGTGTATATCTTGCAAATGCTAACGCATTTAGTATGAAATACATAATTTGGAGCATGTTATTAGAAAGAATTATTATTCCTTGCATTGGAATATAATACATAAACCTATATAGAAATTTCGAAAATTTTTATTTTGTTGAAAATTTTTCAAATGATGAAAAACTATAAAGTAAAAATATAATTATTAAAATTAATATGATATAAAATAATAAAATATTAATTTAAAATAGTTGAAAATTAAAATATAAAATGTGTAATAATATTATTTTAATTTTTAGATTTGTAGTAATATTATTTGATATCCATTCACAACCTTATTGGCAAAAATTTAAATTTTTCTTTATAAATCTAATTAAATAAAAAATGAATAATTATTTATCTTCATTATTCATATACTAATTAATTAGGTAATTGATTTTAATCTCGTTAATCTTGCTTTCTACAGGTAAATACTCAAATTATTCCCTAATCTAACGTGTTGCCCTTGTCATATCATATATTATTATAGATTTGTTACTAAGATAAAGATGGATTTTTTTTTCAATCTTTGCGATTTAAATATTTTCCAAAAAAATTTAAAATTCAATTAGGCAAGTGTTTTTGAAATTTGACAAATTCCATGATTTATGGTAGCATTAAATGAGGCCTGATTTTTTTTATTGAAAAAATGAAAAAACATTCTAAAAATAGAATGTAATTAATATTCTCAGATTTTTGCTTACTATTTTAGTAAATAGTAATTCTTATTATATAGATATATAAATTTTGAAATGAATATAATGTAATTTATTATCAGTTATGTGCAACGCACGAGATGTGTACTAATTTTAAATAGACATTCTTAAGTGTCTAAAAGCAGCCTAAAGATATAAATTTTAATGTATAGAATGGGCCAAAAAAAAATCTAAAAAGTATCTAAAATATTATGTGTGTGAGTATTGATTGTGTAAATAAATAATTAGTATTACAATCTAATATCTCACGTTGAACTTTATGACAGAATATTTACATAGTAGATATTGTCTATATGTCTTATATACCAGTTTTATATTGTTACAATCAACATTGTCTATATGTAATGTGTTGTAAGTATTTTTGCCGGAGTAGAATCTAAAGATTCGTTCCCCGGGTCGTATCGCAAGGAAGGTTAGCCGGATATTCTTGTGCGTTTATTCGATCACGAAAATGAGAAACAAATTCCTAAACACTCTAGTTCAAAGTTTTGGTTTTCGATTATCAACTAATGACTTTAAACTAAATAAATGCAATTTAAACGGAAAAAAAATTCACTCAATGACTAAAGAACTAGGGAATTGGGGATAATTGCTTTCGGTTCTAAAACAATTACCGGCAATCAATTGCTCGGTAAAGGACTTGAATCGTTTCTCGTTCAGAGGTTCACTCTCAATAAATTTTCGTAACAAGAGAGTAAATGTAAATGATCAACTATCAATTCCAACAACACATAGACAATACGTTTCCGAACAAGTCTATTCTAAACGAGCCTAAATCGACCAACGTCTCCCCTCTCGGTTCTACACGTTGATTATCTAGGTTAGAATGGTGATCAATCAACTAACTTATAATTTACACAACTCGAATAGATATGAACAATGAAAAGCATTCAATTATAACGAACCTAATCAATCATCCCCTATCCCTAGTGAATGGATTTAGCTACTCATAACGAATTTAACATCACAATTCATATCAACCCAAGCCATCATCATCAACAAAGCAATTGAGAAAAAGAACTTACAATTAATATAAAGAATCCCAATGTCAAATCCAAATGCATCCAAATACAAAGCGAGAAAAAGGAGTTTTTCAATCTCCAAATCGAATCAAAAGAGAAAAAGCATGAAAAGGAATGAGTTTCTAGAGAGAAAAAGCCTAAAAACAAAGTCTGGAAGTGAATAATGAGCCCTAGGACCGAAATTTGATATTAAAAATCTGCATCTCGAAATTCGCGTCAATAAGTCGCGAGTCGCGACTTTCACTTTCCTTGGGTCGCGAGTCGCGACTTCCTCGCGAGTCGCGCATCATCAAGATCTTCAATTTCTGGGGTTTGGTCGCGACATAACTCGCGAGTCACGACCTCATCTCGTGAGTCTCGACTGCATGTCGCGAGTCGCGACTCGTGCTCGCGTACTGCCCCTTAAGCCTCTGTTTTTCTCGCGGGTCGCAAAAAATTTTGGGCGCGGTTTCTGTCCATTTTTCAGTCCTTCCTTGAGTCTTCTGGGCTCGGCAACGGGTATTCTCGATATCACGGCCTCGGCTCAAGCAGTCCCAACCTCGACCGGCACAACCTTCCTCCTAAAAACACAAACACGGAAAAACACGAAGCAAAACACGGCAAAAAGATACAAATATATAAACTAAAGGTAAAAACACAAAACGAAAGAAATGGACCAAATAAGCTATAAAAATCCTACAAGTGGGGAAAATAAAAAGAAAATAAACATGAAATAAAGACACAAAAATGGGACAAACAACTCCCCCACACTAAAACCTTTGTTCGTCCCAAACAAAAAGAAAAGAAAGAAAGACAAGACACAAAACAAAAACGAGCCTGGACATCAGTCGATAACAAGATAAGTCTCAGCATATTCAACTTCAACAATAATCATTTAAATGGCACATACGAACATAACACGACTACATGCTTGATCGCTAAACTTTAATATGACGTCCTCTCAAGTATGGGAATGTATATGTGTGCCTCACTCAATTTCTTTTACAGATAAAGATAGGTGCACTCAAATTGATCGATAACAAGTTCAATCATAGGCTTGCCCATTGTCTAACTTCTACTCTAAACCAATCAAAATCGAAACTAGTGAATCAAAAGGTCTTTCAGGGTTATAATGTAGGCTCTTTGGATAGGTAGGATAAATTTAGGCTAAGTGGCTCGAATTCAAAAGTCAAACTCCTAACCCACGAACTACAAGCTCAACCGGTTGCTCAAACACACCAGTTCTTCCCCCACACTTCTCCTAAAAACACATGTTTCACCAAATTTATTTTGTTTTGCTTTTTTTGCTCATTTTTTCTTTTCTTTTTTTTCTTTCTTTTTTTGTGCGACCCTTTTTGGTCACTTTTTTTTTTCTTTTTTTGTGTAAACCTCTTTGGACATTTACAATCCATTCGGCTACATCTTTTTTTTTTTTGAAATATAAACAAAACTCCACAATTATTTCCTCCCATTCTTAACCTGAAACTCAACAATGTCATCATCACGAGGTTATAAAAAAAAAAACAATTAGGCTCAAAAGGGGCAACTAGGGAATAACTGCAGACAAGGATAGAAAAATACAAAAAATGCCTTAATCATATTCACAGTTCACAACCCAAATTGATTCATTTCAATGCAGACGCAGGGCAAGTTCTAATATCACAAGAGCACGACCAATGTATCTCAAGAAAGAAATAAGGCTCAAACCTCACTAGGTAAATACATGAATGTCAATCAAAGCCATTAACCAAGCATTTCATCACGCTATACCATATAATACCAACATCATAACTCATCGAAATCATTAAACACTTCTCAACTCATCATGAATTTTTCAAGTACAGACTCCAAAACACATAAAACCTACACTAGACCGGTCCACCAAGCAAGAGAAAGAAATAAAAACATCTTAAAACAAAAGAAAAACTAGACCTGGTCAACCAAATAGCCACATAAAACTCCCTCACACTTAAAATCAGACAATGTCCCCATTGTCGATCCGCAGCGAAAGGAAGTTGTACTACATAATCAACCGACACAACAAAGAAGAGAAAATACAAAAAATAAACATAATAAAGAGAAAAGAAAAAGAAAAGCTGACCAACATAGTCACAAGTCATTGTGGTCCAGAAGAAAGAGAGAGAGGATAGGGATGGCCGGTGCCGGAGCTCCACTGTGCGAACTACGCATCCCACTGGACCTGTCATGCCTCAATAGCCTAAAAGCGGGCATTCATGTCCCGCATGTCTCGATCATAGCGGTCCTCGTAAGCCGTCCACCACGGAGGAGGCTGAGACCACTAAGCGGGCGGTGTAGACGTCCCTGCTGGTCGCTGCTGCGAATGGGTAGTCCGTGGCTCTCGAGAATCTGCCTCCGGGGTCGGTTGCCAACCAACAGAAAGTGGAAGGAGATGATCCTCGTCGATAAGATCTTGATCGTGTTTCATCTCCTCCGTCTCGTGCGTATCCTCGGTCTCCTATCAAGGACGAGATGATCCTGCCTGAGCTGTGAAAGTGACCACCTTCACCTTGTTCGTATAGGTGGTGTAGGCCTGACGCTGTGTATAGGCCACAAAGGTGTGTTGATCCTGGATTAGACCCGAATGGCTCAGCTCGAAAGAGTCAATGAACCACATCGCAACAGGGGGGCTGCCAGACGCCAACGGATCAACGTTGAAGTGCAAAGTCAAGGCGGTCACTATATGGCCGAAGCAGGAGGCCGCTCGCTTGTTCTGAATGACGGCTTAGCACTCTTCCTTAAAAACATGCAGCAGATCCCGGTCTCTCCTCCCGAGCATAGCCCACAGCACGGTGAGGTCAATCTGAGTGAACTTGTTGGCTTCTTTCTTCCCGAACAAGCCATAGCACAAAAATTTGTACATCACAGCGATGGCACTATCCTTGATGAGGCTATTAGGCATGCCCTGAGAGTCCCAAACCATGTCAGGAGAAAGATCGGGCCAGAAACGAGGAGGATGCATACCGGCATTGGCCGTGTTGCCGCCAGCGTGGAGTCCCACGACACTTTCCATGATGGCGGTAGTGATTATCCTCTCCGTCCCAAGCAGACGGCATATCATGTAGTCCTGTGTATTGGTAATCGTCGGGATCTCGAGTGTGCTGAAGAACTCGAGCGTGAGGTTTTGGTATGTCTGGTGGACTAAGTGGGCATAAGTCTTCAAGCGAAGCGTGTCCAGGTAGTTCTCGATTATCCCTAAAATTCCAAGATCGGAGAGCAAGGCGAAGTCGAACGTCTTTGATTTCAAGACATCCTTCTTTGCGAGCCGGGCATAAACCTCCCCCTCTCGTTCCAAGAGAATAGTAAATGGGGCATTATAGGTGGCCCGTAAATCGACCGGCTTGTCCCAAGAGGAAGAGGATTCCCCGACAGTCTTCTTACGTTTGTTACTGCCTCCCTTCTTCACCATTTTTAATACGAACTTCACTTAGGCAATTAATCAAACACCTTGTGTGCAACAACTTTACTTAGAAAGGTAATGAAGAACTTCAATGAAAGGAACCCAAATACGTGTCCTTCGTCAATTCAATTGCGCAACAACCAAATCCAACAAATTCAATGCTTCGCAAAATAACAAAATATGATTACCGGTTTTTAAGTCTCGAGGATGCTCAGAAAGTGCAGAGTAGGAGCTTGAAGATGTTGAAGTGACGGATGGTAAAAGCTGTTGGTTGCTGTTGTTGGTCAGAGGAGGTGGACGTCGACGAGCTGGTGGCCGGAGGGGTGTTGGCGCTGGCCGGAGGTGAGCAGTCGATGGGCGGTGGCGGGCCAGAATCGCGTGGAGGCTGGATGTGTGTCGGCAGACAGCAGGCAGTCGGAAATCAGAGCAGACGGGTAAAGCAGAGAGTGCTACGGATTGCTACTGCTGGACGGAGATGACGACGGTGGCGGCCGGAATCGATGGTGGTCGGAGCTCGCAAGTGACGGGAACTAAACTAGGGTTCTCGAATTCCCGTCGCGAGGGGGATAGATGAAGCTGCGTGAGAGGGTTTCGCTGGAGGTTGGTTGTTGTCGGTGGAAGAGGGAACGGAGTGTCGGTGGTGATTGGCCAGAGGTGCGAACGGAGATGGTGAGTGATTTTGGCGAAATCGCAGTGGTCACGAGAGGGATAGGGTATCGCGAGAGAGAGTTATGAGTTATCTGCGAAAAAAAAAAAACGACGGGTTCAGATTTATGTAACAGGTAAGTCGCGACCTAAGCCGCGAAGAGCTTCGCGAGTCGCGACTCCACATATCGCGAGTCGCGGCATTTTTCACGACTCGCGAAAAAAATAGAGTACGATAGCATTTTTTCGTGGGACAACTAGCGACTCGCGACCTCAGTGTAGCGAGTCGGGATATTTTTCCGCGAGTCGTGAAAAAACAGAGACCGATAGACAATTCTCGGGGGTTAACTCGCGACATATTCTCGCGAGTCACGATATATATATATATACACATAGTATGATAACTGCTCGGTTTTAAGCCGGGAGCTCGGCATTGATGCCTTAGATCAAGGATACACTGGGTCGCCGAGACTGATGGTTTCGACATGGTACTTTCCAAACTCCCCATCAAAGTATGGCTTCACTCGCTGCCCATTAACCTCAAATAACTCGCCATTAGCTGGATTGCAAAGTCGAATGGCCCCAAAAGACAACACATCATCAATAACATATGGGGCACTCCACCGGGACTTCAGTTTTCTAGGAAAAAGACGGAGCCGGGAATTGTACAGAAGAACACGCATGCCCGGTACCAGCTCCTTTCTGACAATATGGGCATCATGGAGTCTCTTCACCTTGTCTTTATAAATCTTGGCATTTTCATATGCCTCGTTCCTCCTTTCTTCTAACTCTGAGAGTTGCAACAACCTCGCTTTTCTGGCTGCATCTAGATCAAGGTTCGTCTTCTTAATGGCCCACAAGGCCTTATGCTCAATCTCCACCGGTAGATGACAAGACTTCTCATAGACCAGTCTGAAAGGGCTCATTCCCAAGACGCCTTTGTATGGTGTTCGTTGGGCCCACAAAGCGTCGTCGAGCAGCCTCGACCAATCCGTCCTTGATGAATTGACTATCTTCTCTAGGATGTTCTTGATCTGCTTATTGCTCGTCTCCGCCTGACCCAAAGTTTGTGGATGGTAGGGGGTAGCTACCTTGTGTGAAATACAGTACTTCTTCATTAGTTTCTCAAAGAGCTTGTTGCAGAAGTGCTTTCCCCCATCACTCACAATTGCTCTTGGGAACCCAAACCTGCTCAATATATGACCTTGCACAAACTTGATCACCACATTAGCATCACATGTCTTGGTGAGGATAGCCTCAACCCACTTAGACACGTAATCTTTAGCAAGTAAAATATACTCATAGCCACTAGACTTAGGAAATGGTCCCATAAAATCAATGTCCCAGACATAAAAAATTTCTACTTGAAGGGTATTAGTCAAGGGCATCTCATTTCTGCGACCTATATTCCCAGTTCTTCAGCATTTATCACAAGAACGACAGAAAGTATGAGCATCTTTGAAAAGGGTAGGCCAAAACAAACCTGACTGTAGAACTTTGAAGGCGGTTTTCTGGCCGCCAAAGTGGCCACCACAATGGAACTCGTGGCAAAATGTGAGCACATCGGTTTGCTCCTCTTCTGGTACACATCTCCTAAGCACCTCGTCCTTTCCCATCTTGAACAGGAACGATTTATCCCAGAAGTAATCCCTATACACAGAAACAAAACGCTTTCTCTCTTGGGAAGAGAGGTCAGACCACATTTTTCCACAACATAAGTAATTCACAATGTCAGCATACCAAGCACTTTTCGACACTTCATGCGCATGCTCATAAGAAAAATTATCATTAATAGAATGATGCACAATCAATGAAGATGATGAGTCGGATGGGACTATGCGTGACAAGTGATCAGCAACTACATTCTCAAAACCTTTCTTATCTCTAATGTCAACATCGAACTCTTGCAGTAACAAGATCCACCGTATGAGCCTTGGTTTAGAATGAGTTTTGCTCAAAAGGTACTTCAAAGCCACATGGTCTGTGTGAATAATTACCTTAGACCCCAAAATGTAAGATCTAAATTTTTCAAGCGAAAAGACCACGGCTAGAAGTTCTTTCTCGGTGGTGGTGTAATTCTGTTGAGCACCATTAAGAGTCAAACTAGCATAATAAAACACTCTAAGAAACTTATCAACACGTTGACCCAAAACGGCACCCACTGCAAGGTTAGATGCATCACACATGATTTCAAAAGAAAGTGACCAATCAGGGGCAATAACAATAGGGGCACTCACAAGCTTATTCTTTAATTCATTAAAAACACTCAAACAAGCATCATAAAAAATAAATGGCACATCCTGAGCAAGCAAGTGACATAATGGTTGACTAATTTTTGAAAAGTCCTTAATAAAACGCCTATAAAACCCCACATGCCCCAAGAAACTCCTAATCCCCTTAACATTCGCAAGAGGGGGAAGATTTTCAATAACATCTACCTTAGCTTTGTCTACCTCCATCCCCCTACTAGAAACAACATGGCCTAAAACAACTCTACTTCTAACCATGAAATGACTTTTCTCCCAACTCAAAGTCAAATTAGACTCAATGCAACGTTCAAGGACACGAGATAAATTATGGATATAATGAGAAAATGAATCACCAAAGATAGAGAAGTCATCCATAAATACCTGTAGGCAGTCCTCAAGGATATCCGAGAAGATGGAGAACATGCACCTCTGAAATGTACCTGGTGCATTACATAGACCAAAGGGCATCCGTTTGAACGAGAAGGTGCCAAAGGGGCATGTGAAAGTCGTCTTTGGCTGATCCTCAAGTCCTATGGCCACTTGGTAGTAGTCAGAGAGTCCATCCAAAAGCAGTAGAACTGATGGCCCGAGAGACGGTCAAGGATCTGGTCAATAAACAACAACGGGAAATGATTCTTCTTTGTCACCGCATTCAGTCGCCGATAATAAATGCACATGCGCCACCCGGTAGTGATGCGGGTGGGGACCAATTCCTTCTTATCGGTCTCGACCACGGTTATGCCCCCCTTCTTGGGCACCACATGAATTGGGCTGACCCACTCGCTACTCGCCACCAGATAGATCAACCCCTCAGATAAAAGCTTCAACACCTCTTTCTTGACTACCTCCATCATATTCGGGTTTAGCCGACGTTGGCTATCCCGCAAAGGCTTGGCTCCCTCCTAAAAAAAAATCCGGTGCATGCATGTAGAGGGACTAATCCCCTTGATGTCTCCTAAGCTCCACCCAATTGCTTTCTGGTTCTTCCGGAGCATGGCTATTAGCTCGTTTTCTTCATCACGGTCAAGCTCAGAAAAGATGATCATCGGCTTCTGTTTAGCATCATCCAAGAAGACATACTTAAGGTGCTTGGGCAACTCCTTAAGCTCAAGTGTGGTCTCAACTCGGGAATGCCCTTCTCCCACTTCAAAAAGTTCAACTGTAGGCTCTTCCTCATCTTCGAAATCCGGCATCGATACTTCCTCGAACTCATGAAGCACCATCTCATCAACAAAGGGGTCGGCTAGATCAATGAAAGCACACACTTCTACAAAATTAACCGAGGATGCAGACATGGCTCCTCGAACGGAAGTAGACACCGACTCCCCCAAAACCGTCATATTTAGGGTCCTGTTCTTAACATCAAAGAGGGTATTAGTAGTCGCCATGAAAGGTCTCCCGAGAAGGATGGTGTGATCCTTCTCATTCTCGTGCACATCTCCAACATCTAAGACAACGAAATCGACTGGGATGATAAGCTTACCCACCTTCACTAGAAGATCCTCGCTATCCCCTTCGGATACCGGATGGAACAGTCTGCCAACTGGAGGCACATGCGGGTCGGCCTCAACTCCCCAAGACCGAGCCTCTGAAAAATCGAGAAGGGCATGAGGTTTATTTCGGCTCTAAGGTTAAGCATCCCCGAAGCTACATTCTCATTTCCTAGGGCTATCTGGATAATGAATCCACTGGGGTCACGTTCCTTCATGGGCAAGTTGTGCTGCATTGCACTTGGCACCTCGTACACAACCACCTTCTCTCCATCCCCGAACTTCCTCTTCTTTATCACCAAGTCCTTAAAAAATTTTCTATAAGATGGCATATTCTTAATCAAATCAAGGAGGGGTAAGTTAACATTTACCTTGGAGAGCATGTTGAAATGATCCCGGAATTGCTTCTCCTGCTTCTCGTTTCTAAGTCGGTCCGGAAAGGGAATGCGCGGCTTGAATGGATATGGTGACTTGTATAGTACCAGCTCGTCTGTCACCTTCCCGGACTCTGTTTTCTTGATCTTCTCTGCATCTGCTCCCTCACTCCTAGGTTCTTTGGTCGCCTCCTGATTCTCGGGCTCGGGCATCTGCACCTTGTTATCCACTACCTTCCCGCTTCTGAGAACCGTGATAGCTTTAGCCTGCTCGGGTTGGCTAGACAACTTCCCTTTGTCAAATTCAGCCTCCATGTGCCCGACCCTAGTGGCCAGCTGGCCCACTTGCGTCTCAAGACGCTTGATGGATGCATCTTGGTTCGCGATAAATTGGAAGATCTTGTCGAGCTTGTCGTATTGGAAGGATGAACTTGGCCCAGCTCCCGGTGCGTGCATCCCGGCTACCGGTCCTCTCTGCTGCTGCTGTGGCTGGTAGTTTGGACGGGAAACAAAATTCAGACGGGGCTGCTATGGAACGAAGTTCTGACGGGGTTGTTGGAGGGTGTTCGTGTTGTTGGACCAGGAGAAGTTGGGATGATTTCGTTATCCCGGATTGTATGTGTTTGAGAACGGGTCATTGCCTGGTCGAGCTTGGTATCCCTGTAAAGCACTGGCATCGGCATACTGCTCACCAAATTCCTGATCAAAGGCCGAAAGGCACACTTCAGATCTATGTCCTGGGACTCCACATTCCCCACACGTGTCAACAGCCATGGTCTGAACTGGCTGAGCTCCTCGTGCGTTAAGTAACCGCATTTGCTCTGTGATCTCAGCTAGCTGCTGGGCCATCAGGTTATTGCTCGGTCTGACCTCGTTCACTGTCGCTCTCTTGCCCCGGCTGCTCTTCTGCGATGAGTTCGTGCTCATCGTCTCAAATATGTCAAACATCTCCTCAGCCATTTTTCTTCCGACATCTCCTCCTGTCGCATTGTCGACCATATACTGCAAGTTCTGGTGGAGGGAATCGTAGAAGCAGTTTATTAGTAGCCCCAGAGAGAGGTTGTGATGAGGGCACTGTCGTTGGAGATCCTTGAATCGCTCCCAAGCCTCGTGAAGAGGCTCTTTGGTAGTGGAGCAAATGAGACAATTTGTGACCGGAGCTCCTGGGTCTTCTGATGGGAGTAGTACCTCCCTATGAACTTCGTGTACACTTCAGCCCAGGTAGTAAGAGAATTCGGTGCGAGGGTCATGAACCAAGCCTTGGCCCGGTCCTTCAATGTCTCGGGAAAGCACCTCATCTTCAGTTGCTCCTCGTTGAGCCCGTGCAGAGAGAAGGTCTGTAGGACATTGTAGAATTCCCGAATAAAGTTAAGCGGGTCTTCATTCAGGAGCCCGTGGAAGGATGGCACCTGGTTGTAATGGATCATCTTAAGCTCGTAGTTGCGAGCTTCTTGTGGCAACCGGATGCATGAAGTTATCGGCTAGATCATCGGTTGGGCTAAATCTCGAAGGAGATCGTGGGGTTGTAGGGCCATGTCTGGCTTTGTGGTTTCAGATGATTCGAGGCTGAGTTTGTCGAACAACTCCCTTACGCTCTCGTGACTTGGTTCGTCGTTTGGTCCTATGATACGCCCACTCCTAGTACGTATACACAAAGACAAAAGAAACCGTCACGAGCACCAGATAAACAAAGGAGAATTCTAAAGAAAAACAACCAACCAAAAATCAAGAGCTATCAGAATAAACAAAAGAAACAAAGAGAAACACTGAAACAAGAAAAATCACATGAAATAAGAGAACCACTAAAAAAAACGAATAGGCGCACAATTACAATCCTAAACCTTCCTCGGCAACGGCGCCAATTTTGTTGTAAGTATTTTTGTCGGAGTAGAATCTAAAGATTCATTCCCCGGGTCGTATCGCAAGGAAGGTTAGCCGGATATTCTTGTGCGTTTATTCGATCACGAAAATGAGAAACAAATTCCTAAACACTCTAATTCAAAGTTTTGATTTTCGATTATCAACTAATGACTTTAAACTAAATAAATGCAATTTAAACGGCAAACAAATTCACTCAATGACTAAAGAACTAGGGAATCGGGGATAATTGCTTTTGGTTCTAATACAATTACCGGTAATCAATTGCTCGATTAAAGGATTTGAATCGTTTCTCGTTCAGAGGTTCACTCTCAATAACTCTTCGTACCAAGAGAGTGAATGTAAACGATCAACTATCAATTTCAACAACACATAGACAATAAGTTTTCGAACAAGTCTATTCAAAACGAGCCTAAATCGACCAACGTCTCCCCTCTCGGTTCTACACATTGATTATCTAAGTTAGAATGGTGATCAATCAACTAACCCTATAATTCACACAACTCGAATATATATGAACAATCAAAAGCATTCAATTATAACGAACCTAATCAATCATCCCTTATCCGTAGCGAATGGATTTAGCTACTCATAACGAATTTAACATCACAATTCATATCAACCCAAGCCATCATCATCAACAAAGCAATTGAGAAAAAGAACTTATGATTAATATAAAGAATCCCAATGTCAAATCCAAGTTCATCCAAATACAAAGCGAGAAAAAGGAGTTTTTCAATCTCCAAATCGAATCAAAAGAGAATAGACATGAAAAGGAATGAGTTTCTAGAGAGAAAAAGCCTAAAAACAAAGTCTGGAAGTGAATAATGAGCCTTAGGACCGAAATCTGATGTTAATCGCGTCAATAAATTGCGAGTCGCGACTTTCACTTTCCTTGGGTCGCGAGTCACGCGTCGTCAAGATCTTAAATTTATGGGGTTTGGTCGCGACATAACTCGCGAGTCGCAACTCGTGCTCGCGTACTGCCCCTTAAGCCTCTGTTTTTCTTGCGGGTCGCGACATTGTCGCGAGTCGCGAAAAATTCTGGGCGCGGTTTTTGTCCGTTTTTCAGTCCTTCCTTGAATCTTCTGGGCTCGGCAACGGGTATTCTAGATATCACGACCTCGGCTCAAGCAGTCCCAACCTCGACCGGCACAACCTACCTCCTGAAAACACAAACACGGAAAAACATGAAGCAAAACACGACAAAAAGACACAAAAATATAAACTAAAGGTAAAAACACAAAACAAAAGAAGCGGAACAAATAAGCTACAGAAATCCTACAAGTGGGGAAAATAAAAAGAAAATAAACATGAAATAAAGACACAAAAATGGGACCAACATAATGTATCGCATATCAAGTGATTTTGATTATATCTCTTTTATCATATTTTGTACCAATCAATCCATTAATTATTATTTTTTTACCAATTTCACGAAAATATATTATACAAATTTGTGTATATCTCGCAAATGCTAACGCATTTAGTATGAAATACATAATTTGGAGCATGTTGTTTGTTTGTCCAATTTTTGTGTCTTTATTTCATGTTTATTTTCTTTTTGTTTTTCCCCATTTGTAGGTTTCTCGTAACTTATTTGTCTATTTTGTTCGTTTTGTGTTTTTCTCCTTAGTTTCTATTTGTGTGTCTTTTTGCCGTGTTTTGCTTTGTATTTTTCATTGTTTTTGTGTTTTCCGGAGGTAGGTTGTGTTGGTCGAGGTTGGGACTGCTTGAGCCGAGATCGTGATATCGAGAATTCCCGTGGCCGAGCCCAGAAAATGACGAAGAGGACTGAAGGAAGGACTGAAAACTGCCCCAGCCGTTTCTCGCGACTCGTGACCCACTCGCGAAAATGTCACGACCCGCGAAAAAAACAGAGGCTTAAGGGGCAATACGCGAGCACGAGTCACGACTCGCGAGATGATGTCGTGACTCGCGAGTGATGTCGCGACTAAACCCTAGAAAGAATTATTATTCCTTGCATTGGAATATAATACATAAACCTATATAGAAATTTTGGAAATTTTTATTTTGTTGAAAAATTTTCAAATGATGAAAAACTATAAAGTAAAAATATAATTATTAAAATTAATATGATATAATATAATAAATATTAATTTAAAATAGTTGAAAAGTAAAATATCAAATGTGTAATAATATTATTTTAATTTTTAGATTTGTAGTAATATTATTTGATATCCATTCACAATCTTATTGGCAAAAATTTAAATTTTTCTTTATAAATCTAATTAAATAAAAATGAATAATTATTTATCTTCATTATTCATATACTAATTAATTAGGTAATTGATTTTAATCTCGTTAATCTTGCTTTATCTGCCGGCAAATACTTAAATTATTAATCTAACGTGTTCCCCTTGTCATATCATATATTATTATAGATTTGTTACTAAGATAAAGGTGAATTTTTTTTTTTTTTTTCAATCTTTGGGATTTAAATATTTTCCAAAAAAATTTAAAATTCAAGTAGGCAAGTGTTTTCGAAATTTGACAAATTTCACGATTTATGGTAGCATTAAATGGGGCCTAATTTTTTATTAAAAAAAATGAAAAAACATTCTAAAAATAGAATGTAATTAATATTCCCAGATTTTCTTGAGTACTATTTTTAGTAAATAGTAATTCTTATTATATATATATAGATTTTGAAATGAATATAATATAATTTATTATCAGTTATGTGCAACGCACATGATGTGTACTAATTTTAAATAGACATTTTAAAGTAATTTTGCACAATTCTAAATTTTATATAACATTTTCAATAAATTATATAGGCACATTGAATTACACGTTGATTCCATGTTTCTAATTTATATATATTATTTAATAAGAATTTTTAATTTATAAATATTAATTAATATCTCTTACCCGTGCATCGCATGGGATTCGTACTAGTAAGAGAATCATATGGACGGAACACAAAATTTGAAAAGTGAAATGATATACTTATTATAAAAAGAAGATAATAAGTAGATTTATATTAAATAGTTTAAAATCTATTAAATATGTGCATTTGTATGGTAATCCAACATAAGTTTTATTATTAATAAATATGTGTATTTATCGTAATCCAAAACATCAGCTTTTGTTATAAAAAAATAATATTTTTTAGTCGAGTCATATTAGAAAGCGTATTATTTTGGCACATTAAGATTACGAAGCGTGCGAACTGCCACTTAGGCTTAACGCGTTCTCAAATTATATATAAGGGGGATTAATATTAATTATTGAAGGCATAATTTCTTGATTTTCTTTTTCTATGTTGTACATCTCAAAATGGACTAGGTGTCATTGGCGATGCTCTTAGCCGCTCGCTATTGTAATAATATTTTGTGTTCTTGTGGGACCCATTTATTTTACATGTTTGGATTGTATAGATGTTTTATTTCGAATTTATTCAATATTTGTTTTCTTGGATTAATTTATCCGTTGGATATTACAAACCTTAGAACTAAATCAACACACTTGAAGATTATTGGTAGCCCTAGAGGTGTGATACATTTTATCTCACATTGATTATAATGTGTAATAAATTAAGGTATGGTCTTAGTTCAGTTCATATTTGTCTTTTTAATTAATGTCACCTCCCTTCTCTCTGAAAAAGAAGCATCCAAGTAACAATTTTCACATCCCCTCAACTTCTCTCACGCTCAGACTGTCCACCAACGACGTCTTCATCTTTTGAACCGCAGTTTCCATATTTCAGAGCTTGGTTTGCGAGTTTTGGTTTTCGTCTTTGAAGTGTGTGACTGATTGTTGACCAGTGTGTTAGTGTGCGAAGGCACTGAAGCATTCAACCTCATCCAATTTTGTCTCTTGCCATTGCCTTCATCTCCTGGTCCTTATACACGTAATCCGCGATCATGCGAAATCCGCAGTTGCCATCTGCTTTCACATCCAGGTAGCCCTCTATATAATCTAAAATTACGTAGGAAATTTTGCGCACATGTAGAAAGTCAAAGATATTTGTCGGCCTAGTCTCTGTAATATCAGAATAATTTCACGTCACAATTTATATAATATAATTTAAATAAATAATTTAGTTAACATTCAGATAAAAAAAAACCTGTTGCCTCTTGCGAATGGAGAGAAGACGAGCTTGTCTGGGCACACGAAGAACTTCTTGTATGCCCCACAAGATGACCTCTATCTTAGTACTCCCATTTCGATGGTCGACGCTTGGTTGAATTGGTTTTGTTTTGGTCGACCTCCTGTATTTTCCTTCACCGCAGGTTCTGTATAACCTTGTTGGTCAGGGTCAAGGCGAGCGTAGACGAGGTGATTCACGTGTCGCACCGTTGCAATATCGGTCGTTTCAACCTGTTGACAAGGTTCCGAAAAAACTGATAATCGGTCCATCCACTCTTGTCACTTGTCCCTACAAGTATAAGATCAAAAATTCAAAAAAGTAAACAACACAATCTATTATGTACATGAAGTATACTAAAAAATGAAACATATACTAGAAAAATTCTATTCTGTACGTAAAGTTTAGATAAATTTTATAAATGTATCAATCTCGCAATTATACCTGACTCTAACATCTCTAGTGTGCTCCAGAACCTGTGGATCATTTCGACAGTAATCGGCATATCAAAACTGTGAGCCGCCCTTAGCTCACACGCACAAGGAAGTTCATGAGTGTATCTCAGTACACAGCCGCAGCGCGAGGAAACCTCATCGCTCAAGTCTTGCATCCGCTTAAGCTCAGCCTTCAATAAATTCAGAAAGTGATACAGGACTTGCAGTGTCAAATACGTAAAAAGGAATCCAGCATGCTGCACAGTCTTCCTAAGTCTTGAAGACTCTAGCGTGCACCTGATAATACATTACATAGCATTAGACCCAATGAAATTCATAATTAATGCAGTAATAACACAGTAAATATGTGTAGCTTAATAAATGTACTTGACTTGAGTCAGTTCAGACTCGGTATCCTTATCAACATTCTCCCACACTGTATCAAGCGAACCGATTGACGTGTTGAGCCACTGCTTCAACATAGCGTGGGCACTCTCATCCTACACGAGGTTGTGTTACCAAAATGTATTACCGAAATTGTCAATGCTTTGACAAAATTTTCCTTGTGGACTAACCATGCATGCTCCACATATTGTATCACTCTCTTAAACTTTGCGTACCGAACATACCGTTCACCTACGGTAGTGTTGTATTCATCCTCCATACCCGCTGCGACAACCTTCTTCCACCTGCCGTGCACGAACTTTTGAGCGAATTCCTTAAGTGTTGTATTCATCCTCCGTACCCGCTTCGACAACCTTCTTCCACCTGCTGTGCACGAACTTTTGAGCGAATTCCTTAAGTGTTGTATTCATCCTCCGTACCCGCTTCGACAACCTTCTTCCACCTGCTGTGCACGAACTTTTGAGCGAATTCCTTATTTTGTTTCTAAGGGATTGATAGACTCTGTCTTCCACATCCTTGTTAATGTGCCACGTGCAAAGTAAGTGGGCAAATTCTAGAAAATTCCTCTAAATATGAGTCATCAAGCGCAACTCCCTGTTAGTGACAATGGCATTAGGATGTACATCAGGCCCCATCAGAAGTCTCAACATCTGTAGAACTCAGTCATAGTTGTACTCGCTCTCGTCCTTGATAATTGCATATGCGAATTAAGAAGTTCTTGTCGCACGGCGACATTCCAATAATTTCCACCAACGACATCTGGTACCTATACAAATGAGAGCAACAAGAGGAAACATAGATTCAAAAAACTTACTCAAACATACTAATTAAGATTCATAATAATTTGTTATTTATAAAGTAACATACCTGTTAGTTTTGTACGTCGAATCTATACCGATGTACCAGTAATATGTCCGGAATAGACTGACTGCTTCAGGATGCGACATGAAGAGACGTGTCAACGCTTGTGTGTCCTGATCAACATTTGTAAAAACTATATAATTGCTATCCGAAACCAAATGCAGAGTCTGGGTAGTCACATCACTACCCTCGAAACTATCTCTCTGCAATTTTTCTCTATAGTTATACACATGTCGCCGAGTAGCGTTGTTTGCCGCATTTTTAGCCTGGATCGTAGCCAAAATTACTACCGGTTTTGCCTGAGCAGCAGTTATATCACGGATAATATCTTTAAATGAAGCGCTAAGTCCGCTATCTGTCGATGACCCTCACCATATATAGCCAAAGCATGATTATGCATTCTCTTATCACCATCAGGACTTACACTAATCATCCAAGAAGCAGATCTTGCCACCTGTTTGACTGCTATCTGAAGAGCACTTGCACGCTTTAGTTTTTTAACATCTGTTAGCAGTTTGATCTAAATCTCCAAAACTTCATTTGTAACGTTCACCTCGCTTACATCTCAAAACTTTCACCCTTCCTTCTTTTTTTGTGTTTAGAAATGACCAGTTCAAAACCATATATAATTGTCATTTCTTTTACCCACTTAATAGCTTCTTCATCACTACCAAATAGTCTCGCTGTAATGAAAGCATCACTATAATTAAGACTGTCTCCTCCAAAATCATCAAATGGCACCTGCAATATAGTACGGTGTTAATAATTTTATAAGATAATCAATTATAATTTATAACATAAAAAATTCTAAGTTCTAACATAATAATAATAAATTATAATTTATAAAATAATGAATTCTAACTTATAACATAATAATTTCTAATTTCTAATTTATAAAATAATCAATTCTAATCTATAACATAATAATTTATACTAATATAATTTTTTTATAAATAAAATTAACTAATTCATAAAAATAAAAAAGAAAAATTGCCCGGCCGCCCGGCCGACCAATCCGGCAGGACCGCCGCCAGTCGACCGACTATTGAGGCCGCGCTCGGTCGCGGCCGGCTGGCCAATCCGGCCAGACCGCCATTGGCCGACCGACAATTGCGACCGCGCTCGATCACTGCCGGCCGACTAGTCAGCCATTTTCTGGTTGGAAATCGTCTAGTAGAGAGAGGATTTTATAATTTGCTGAATTTTTTAGAAAAATGACAAGGAAAAATAGTCCAGGACAGTAAATAGTAATACCCAATAAAAACCTCGGCTAGCGCCTGCTTGAGTTTGAAGCATTGGAGGGTCCGAATTCTCCCAAAGTCCCGAAACATAAGCAAAGAATTTATAACGCAGACTTGAGATTTTCTTTCTTACCCACCACACCGCACCGCATCCCCACCCCAAAGACTTTGAAGAACTGGTTGAGAATGGCCGCTACACCAAATCTGGAGGATGTGCCATCGGTGGATCTCATGACGGAACTCCTCCGCCGTATGAAATGCGCCAACAAGCCCGACAAGCGCCTCATCCTCGTCGGTATGCTCTCTCTTTCTTTATGCCTCCGCTCTCTTCATTTTCGTTCCCGTATTTTCTGGGTTTAGGGTTTTAGGATTGTGGACTTTGTATGCTTGGATTGGGTCAAATTTTTAGATGATTGCTTTGCCAGGTATGTCCTAGTTCCCCAAATTTCTTTGGAGAATGAGAGTTGGTCTGATTGAGTTTTGGCCAAATTTGCGGGTAGATGCTGACCATTATAGTCCATGGAGACCTGTAATTCTTAATTTTGAGAAAGTTTAATTTTATCAGAATGCGGTCTTATTTGAATTAGTAAATATGAAAAATGTTTTTTCTTCATTGACATAACATGTCTAGTTTTTTAGGTGAAATAAGCATCTTATTTTGCTCTCGACGTTTTTTTTCTTTCTTATGCTTATTGCATCTTTTGAAATTGGGAACTACAATGAACATGTTGTACTCTTTGAATAATAGTTACCAGAAATAATTTGGAGAGTGCTTGAAATGCAGGATGGGGTTGGAAGTTGTGTTCATATGACAAGGATTTATTGCATATGTAATTCTGTAATTGAAGAGAAAAACTTGACTTTTTATGTTGAGGAGGATTATGTTTTTATGTTGTGCATTTCATATTGTTTTTCAGGTCCACCGGGGTCGGGAAAAGGTACGCAATCACCAGTAATTAAGGATGAATATTGTTTATGCCATCTGGCCACTGGTGACATGCTTAGAGCTGCTGTTTCTGCCAAGACTGCCCTCGGTGTTAAAGCCAAAGAGGCCATGGAAAAGGTAGATCTATATATAGATGCCGTTATTTCTTGTGATACATCTTGGAATGACATAAATTATTCTAACCAAAGTAGTCTTGTTATTTTCCAGGGAGAACTTGTTTCTGATGATTTGGTGGTTGGGATTATAGATGATGCCTTGAAAAAACCCTCTTGTCAGAAAGGTTTTATTCTTGATGGATTTCCAAGAACAGTTGTCCAAGCGCAGAAGGTAAAATATTTACATATCACATTTGTCGTTAGTTTATGATCACTATTGTCTGATTGCATCTCTGTTTCTTGTATTCAGCTTGATGAGATGCTTGAAAAACGTGGGGTCAAGGTTGACAAAGTGCTTAACTTTGCAATTGATGATGCTATTTTGGAGGAGAGAATCACTGGCCGCTGGATTCATCCATCAAGTGGTCGTACATATCATACAAAATTTGCACCACCAAAATTGCCTGGTGTTGATGATGTAATTAGCATCTCTTTTTTTTTTTTTTTTTTTCCGTTATGGTAATTGATAATATTTATAGTTTTAGTTTCTCTTTCTTGCTATAGAAGTGATGTATTATGTACACTCATTTCACATTATGGAGTATTTTGGTTATGTGCTTTGTCATCGCCTGTTCTGTATATAACTAGAGTCTTTGACAGCTGACTTTTTTTATCTTTTGTATCTACTATTTTGTTAGTTGTTGCTTTGCCGAATCTAATTTTTATCTTTTGAAGGTAACTGGAGAACCTTTAATTCAGCGCAAGGATGATACTGCTGCTGTTCTGAAGTCAAGGCTTGAAGCTTTTCACAAGCAGACTGAACCAGTATGCTTCTTTCTTGTTATAGAATTGCATTTACCTTGATGACTCCACTTCCCTGTTAGTTTAGTTTTGGGAATCGGTAAAGTCAGTGGAAGATAGAAACTTACGTTCAATATTTACAAGTTGCAGCAATGTTATAGATGAACTTACTCCTTATATGTTTGGAAATGTGCAATGATAAAGAAATTATTTCATTTCATATATGCTATTTTGCCCCATTTTGAGCTATAAGCTAAAGATCGATTAGATATTTTGTTCATGCTTTATATTTTTTTATGAAGTATTCAGAAAAAAGGTGAAAATGGAAAATTACATGCGATTTTTAATTTTAACTCAATTTTTAATGCCACATCTTTGTGAAGCATAGCAATAGTCCTCTCTCCCCACTTTGTTTTGTCTTCCTCATTCTTGTTGATCCTGATGGAGCATTGTTTCCCATTAATTTATTTGTTGTTAATTTTTTGTTTATATTTCATCGATGTAGTAACTTGCACCTTACTGGTACGTACTTTTCTGTGGACTCTATAAGACATAAATTTATCCTATTTAACTGAGAAGCTTACAAAATGCCATTATCACCCATGTTCTTTACAATCTATACCTTCCCTAATTGAACATTTATATTATTGAGCTGAATGGACAGGAAAATGATGCTGCAGACCGTGTTATTTGTAGTTAAACCGTGGTTAATTACCAATAACTCATATGGTTTATTATCGCCATCCACTGGTGTCCCCAATTTTTAGAAACTGCAATTTTTTAGGAAATTGTCAAATCTGTTTTTGAACTGTGTATGTGGCAGTTTGATATCGTTGAGGCTTTGGCACGCGTGAAACAACTTTCCTGTTATTTGACCATATAGCATTAGATGATATTACATTAGGACTACAATCTCAAATTTCTTATCTAATGTTGTCAAATGTGTCTGAACTTTATCAGTATTAGTTCGGAGTTTGTAACAGACAATTTATTGGCATCTAAAAAATAAAAAATAAATAAATTGGCCACTTCATCATGGTTGCCAGTCATTTCCTATGTAAATAAAAGTCTTTGTTTAATTCTCTGTTGAAATATGGATTTTTCAGGTAATCGACTACTACAGCAAAAAGGGTATTGTTGCCAACCTACCAGCGGAAAAGCCTCCACAAGAAGTGACATCAGAGGTTAAGAAGGTACTTTCCTGATAAGGGGGCTGCCAGCTTTTTTGCCCGCTACAGAGAAATAAACATTTCAACTCTCGGCTTTTGGTTATTGTATTTTCCGATACATGTTTTGGATTCCCATGAGAGGCTACTATTTCAGACCTTGTTTTGCTGAGTCAGTGTTAGCCATTTGACTTGTTTGAACGGGCTACAGAATAATTTTATCGACTTTTTGCAGGAGCTCTGCCTATTGCATTTTCTCTATGGATCATGTTACAACAACATAAAGGATGACATAAACTTTGGCAAAATAACACCTTGTCACGATCTTATTATTTTACACATCACATCAGTTTTAAAATCTAAAAACTATTATAAATCCATTATATGCTTGTTTGGTTAGACCATTCTTATTGGTGACCCAACCTATTGGGTCACCAGCTAAAAGACAAAAAAAAAAAAAAAAAAATATAAAATAAAAAAGAAAATGAAAGTGGCAGAATTTTGGGCGACCCAGGTCACATTGTGACCTTGGGTCGCAACTCAGCCGTGCCTCAATTTCTTTCTTTCTTTTTTTTTTGCATGCTTTTTGATAAAGGGATGAAAGGAATGACACTTGTCCCATTTCCGTTGGTCACTATAAATTTTATATAATAAGAAAAGTATAATCCAAATTATTGATATTATTTTATATTAAAAAATAAATAAAAAATATCAAAATTCGTATTTTTTCATTCTCTATAAATAGAGACCACTCTTGATATATTTTGGAACACAATTGAAATTTCTCTCTTTTCACCTTTTTTTAATCGTACCTTATTAATTTTATCATCTTTTTTTATTTTTCTTAATTTCACAACTAAAACAATACCAAAAAATCTATTGTAGATAATATTTAATAAATAAAAATAAAATAAATATTATGTTGTGTTGGGTTGTGGATAAAGATATGTAAGTTGTTAAAAGTTAGGTTGTGTAGGTGGATGAAAGAGAAATAATTTTTTATTATTGGGTTGAGTTGGGTTGGGTTGTGGATAAAAATAGTCTTAATGACTTTTTACCATAAAATAGTATTTTTGACAATTAGATTACTTAACTTTTCTCAATCCAGCCAGGAAAAAAAAAGTATGTTAATTAACTTTTCAAGTTAGCCTTTTTTTGGCTAAGTTGCTAAAAAAAACTCTGAGAAATGAATTGAGAAATGAAGGGTGGGCTTGTTTATAAATTAATCTGCTCAAAATAATTTTTTTTTGTTAAATACAGAAAAGATTATATTGTTAGTTTAGTGACATTTTTAGTTGATTAATAAAATAATATTTAAAATAAAATAACCAAAATTGATTTGATTTGATGTAAAAGTAAGAGAGATGATGTGAAGTGATGGTTAGTTAAAATTATGTGAGTGGATAAATAGAGTTAGTGTAAGGGTGATTGATATTATTTAATTATATGAATAATATTAAAGATAGTTGAGTCGAGTTAAAGTTGAGTCATATTTTTAGTATGGATTAAATTTGAATGAGATAATTTGTAAACAACTGCCCTCGAACAGCTTTGGACTGGCTTTTTAAGGCAAAAAGTAAAAGTCATATATACCTTTTTTCTTTCATGCTCGCAACCTTTGTGAACTCAGAACAAAAAGTAGAGTAAATGTTTGGGTCAGCCCCTCTTCCCGCACAGACATACAACCTGAATAAGGGAGGTTCGATTATCTTGTCCCAATTTTACGTGTTCTTGTTCTCACCCTAACATGTATCCTCACCTTGTTCACCTTCAAGTTCCAATTCTTTTTAGCAACCCGCATAAATTAGTACAGACAAATCCATTTTACTCATTCCACCAAACCTTTTCTACACTCTCAAGAGTTCTATTTGTCTATAAATGAAAGATCTCTGTTTTTTGTTTTTTACCTCACCATATTTTTTTTTTGTACTAGGCGATGGAGATTGGGGATTTCTTCTGCTGACGGCTTACATAATTACATTATATTTTTAATCACTTTAATAAATATTGTAAATGTGCTTATAAGAAATTTTACACGTTAACAACTAGACATGGCCAGGATCAGCCCGGACCACCGGGTCAACCTGGATCGCCGGTCGGCCAGGAACTGACTGTGCTACAAACGGGTCATTGAGTTGGACCCATGCCACAAATGAGCTGGTTCTGGGTCTTAGTTTTTTTTAACCCGTCGGTTCCAAGCCGAAAGATGGGTCCGGGTTTTCAACCATTTTTTTATTATTTTATTTTATTTTTTTCTCTGGGTAGGGTCGGGCAGGGTCGACTTGACTGTTGGAGACCCGAAGACTAGATTCGAATCAATCTGACCATTGAAAATCCAACGGACAATTTTTTATTTTTTTTAAGAAAAAAATTTGCGGGTCGGGTCAAAACCTGGTTCTGGGTCGCTCAACGATCAGTTTTTTGAATCGCGCCGTTGGATCATTTGACCGTTAAGATCCAATGGCCATCTTTTGCCTGACCCGTCGGGTTGACCCGGACCCGGCTGGTTTCCAACCGAAAATAAAAAAAAAAATGAGAAAATTAAAAAAAAAAACCTATAAATAACCCCCACCCCAATTTATTTTTCTTCATCCCATTGTGTTAACAATTTCTCTTCTCCCTCAATTCTACATTCTTTAAGTGTTCGGTTTTAAGATTTTGTGCTCGGTTTGCAAGAAAATCACCCAATTACATATAATTTCGGTTCCACACTTCTTATTCTATAAATTCACAATAACTTCGGTTTCAGTTCTATAATTTTATTCTCATTTATATCATTTTCACCTCTTTTTTATTTTATAAATTATCCTTCAAAAATTTACAAAATGTCGAGCTCCCGTGGTGGTCGTGGCTCGGGCTCCAGACAAAAGCATAAAAATAGAGGCGTATCTTCTTCGAGACCTCCATTGCCGATAGTGGAACCCTTTGTAATAGGTGGAATAATGTGGACTTGGAACCCTTTGTATTGACGTTATAGTGATACCTCGATACCCTTGAAATTGTGGACATAAATTTTCAAGTTGAAACCTAAAATTGTGCCTTGAGAGTGTTGTTGAACCTTTTTTCGAGCCTTTTTCCGAGAGGTCTGAGTTCCACTAATTTGTTAGAAGTGCTTAATCAATAAAGTTATTGATTAAGATAAATTCATAAATTTTCCGAGTTTGAGGGAAAGTTATTTATAAGAATGTTCTGCCCTAAATTGTAGATTTCGAGGAGTCGTGACCTCGAGCGATTGAGTGCAGAATCTACAATATCAGCATCATCCGGACCAGGTGACTGTTGATAAACCTTACCGTGTATGTTATTCTTTATAATTGCTTGGCTTGATAATCAATATATGCATATGAACCATTAGTCTTCGAGGGTGTATCTCCCGTTGATGGACGGTTCTCCTATTTGTGCCTAATGAGAGTGTATCTCCCGTGGATGTTGGTCCGACGGTTTAGCTCCTGTTGATGGTTGTGCCGACGGTTTAGATGTGAGCACATGAGCGTAGGGCTATATAGGAGGTAGACTAGATGATTTGTGTTCATACTGCGATTATGATTTTAAGTTATTATACTGAATAGACTACATGGTATTCCCACGGTGAGCTAGTTGATTTACTCACCCCCATATCTTCCCATTTTCAGGTTGAGCTGGTGGCCGTGGCACAACACGGGCGAGCAGGGTCATTATTATGTTTGTGATTATGAATTATGTACCTGCTTCCGCTTATATTTATTATTTATTTCCAAAAACTTGTATGTTGAATTTGGATATGTTGAGCTGTATACGCTTGGTTATGATTTGAGATTATGTTATTGATTATCGGGATTTATTGTTCTGGTATATCTTATGATTCGAGACTGTGGATATTGGTTTATGTCTCGTTTGTCGTTATGTGTATGTTATTTGGCTTAAGTTGTGTATTAAGCTATGTGTAAATGCTTGTATGATGTTGAGTAATGCCCAGAAAAAGGTTTTTAATTAGATAATGATTTTTGAAAAATTTATACTTGTTTTTGAGAACATTCGGTAATTTTCTTTTAAAAACAACGGGGTGTTATATTGTCCTACCAAACGAGGCTTATTTGAATATATGAAGTTTATAAACTAACCAAATAAGCTTCAAACTAACTTATTTGACTACCAAAACAAGTCTGGAGACTCTTCACCAAACCAAATCAGTTGGTCAATAGAATGCTGAAGGCCAAATACTACCCCAATGGCTCAATTTTGTCTGCCCAACAAGCTCAAAATCGATCTTGGTTATGGAACAACTGGATGGAGGCAAAGTACACAATGCAAAGAGGAATAAGATTTGAGGTCGAAGATGGCAAAGCAATCAAAATATGAGAACAGCCCTGGATTCCAACTCTGCCTGGATCAAACTAACTCATAACTTGCAAAGCATAACAGAAATAAGATGGGTAAGTGAATTGGTGGATGAAACAGGTAGAAGATGGATACTGCCCTGCTTGAAGAACTTTTTAATGAAGATGAAAGGACAACCATTCTCAAAATAAAAAATCTTGACCCTAATTCAAAAGACAAAGTGGTATGGGACTGGGATCCAAAAGAAGAGTTTAGTGTTGCTTCCATCTACAATAAATTGGTCTAAGAAAATGGGGACAATTAGATCAAGCTGAAAACAGCACAGAGCAAATAGTGGGCAGGAAAGCTAGAAAGAGAAGCTGGTCACTCAAAGTCAAAGGGAAATTGAAACACTTCCTCTGAAGTGTTATTCAAATCTCATCCTTGTTAACTGTAACCTCATCAAGAAAGGAATTCAAGTAGACCACATCTGTAAGCTTTGTAGGGAAGCCCTTGTGTCAATGGAACATCTGTTTTTCCACTGTTCTAGAGCAAAAAGAATTTAGGAGTTAGTCCCAGTCTCTTGGGAAGGGCTGGAGAATGAGACATTGAGCTTCACGGGTTGGTGGAATAGGATTTGCTCCTTAAAACACAGTGTCATCTCTGATTCCAGAATCCAATTAACATTGTATATCTTATGGTGGATTTGGAAATCGAGGAACCAATAGATTTTTTGATGACATTTTGAGACTAGTGAAAGATGTGGTGGATATTGCTATGTCTGAGTGGCAACAATATTTGGGGTGTGAAAAAAGGTAGCATGATGTAACGCCCCATTTTATTTTAAAGAATTTATCGAATTTATTTAATAAAAATCAGAATTTTTTTTTCTTTTTAAAATCCAAGTTAAAACCTTTTTCGAGAAACGGGCGCTACTTACTAACATCAACCAACAACACACATCCAACAATACAAGGGAACTACACATGCACGAGCTAACAATAAAACAAATACCAAAACATAAGTCTACAGTTATAAAAATAAACCAGCTTATTCAAGTCTCAACATTATACAAAAAGTTTAACATAAATCCATGGTTCATCCAACACAAACATGATTTCAAGCTGAGGCATAAATAATCCAAAATAAAAGCAAGTAGTTTATCATATAATAAAAATAGGCGGAAGCTAAGACACATCAGTTAATGACCACCATCTCGCTCGTCCTACGCCACTGCCTCCAGCTCGTCTCAACCTAATACAAAGGAAGAGAGAAGACAACAAGAAAGTAATGGGGGTGAGCATAACCAACAAGCTCACCATTATCGCACAGTATATCTCGCATAACATTTTTAAACCATCATAACCATAGTATTCAGTATGCATAGAATCCAACAGTCTAACTCCCTACTTGGCCCTATCGCAAATCTCCTATGTACATACAACAACCTTCCGACCAAACATCGGCAAGGCCGTAACTGGAAAATTTCCCCCACCCCGAACTACTCACGGATCATGGGAGTCCACCCCGTACTACTCACGGATCATGGATGTTTTCCAGGAGACAGTGGAGATGTTTTTCCCCCCCGAAACTCACACGGATCAGGGCGTCTCCTCCCGGATACAACGGGCAGGTGACCTCTCACTGTTATGCATTCGTCAAAGGCACTATCGTTCGGGACACTTAGACTAGAGTTCTCATGCATACATCACTTTTCAAACAAAGCATTTATACGAAATATTAAGTGCGATAAATATGGAATACATCATAAATGTACCCACCTGATAGCAGCAACAGTTCACAGGATCACAAATCTTGGAATAAGGCAAGGTCAACACCTCTAGACACCTACATGATGTCAAGATCCTACAATCAATATCTATCTCGACTTAAATCGGAAATCACAAGACAGACCTAGTCGAACTCGATTCGACTAAGTAGTTCGTGAAGTCCTGTGGATGTTGGAACACTAAGACTCGGCACTAAACTCGACCAAACCACATAAGGGAGTTCACATAAATCCATCCAAGGATTGACTAAGTCAAACTCACATCAAAACTAAAATCAAGTCGATTCCCAAATTTTCATATAACAGTTGTGTTTGGAAATAAAAATCATTTAATCGCATGAAAATAGAAGGTCAAGTTACCCTACAAATTAAGCTCTGAAAATTCATACAAAATTTTAACTCCCAGAAACATGAAAAATCACAAAGTTTCAGCTTTGAACTCAAAATACCCTATTTTATAAAATTCGAACAGTAATTCAGCAAAAAGGGCACATTAATTCATACTCAGATCTAATGAATGAAACTGAACCTGAAAATTTTACATAGCAACATACAGTATGCCAAAGTCCACTTATAAAAATTTCAGCCTTAAATGATAACTGCTGCTATTTTTAAAAATTCAAACGAGCAACAGCAGTTTATCAAATTTAAATCCAAACTGAAACCAAACGGACTCTACAAATTCCCATATTTTACAAACATAATAAAACACCTAAAATATGACTCTCAGTAAAATTTCAGAATTTTCCATGCAGTAACCGATTTTTAAAAATTCAAACAACAATTCTGCAGATTCAATAAATAAAATATTACCCATATCAAATCAACTCCAAAAATTCTAAATATTTAACACAACACATATAAGTCACAGTGGCTTGACATATTCAAATTTCCGCTCCTTTCAGTCAAGCATGAATTTATTATGCATTTAACAATATTCTGGACAGAACACAATTTAATTATTAAAAATAGCTACAGGTCTCCAAAAATTATGAAAATATTACACAAGGCAGTAAATGAACAGATAACACATCCCTCAAAATTTGACATCGTTTCGAGCAGCGAGCTATTTTTAAAAATTCGAACATCAAAACAGCGATTAACAAGCTCGACAACTTGACAATTAAATCACAACATACAATTTATCGTCCGAGGCCTTTTCATAAGACCAAGGACTCGACATTGTTCCATTATCCACCGACTTACACGCCTTTCGAGGTCTCGTTCGATTTTCGAGAAAATCGAAGAGATCCCGAACATACGAACACAACAATTCATATAATCGCACATATTCACATAATAAATTCACATCATATATAACACGAGCACTTCACGAACATGAACAATTCAACGAAACATATATGAATTAAACGAGACGGAAAAACGACGAGGTACCGTTCTCGGGAATCGAGCGAGAATGGTTCCGAACGGGCTCGACGGTAAACTCGTCTCGCCGGAAAAAGGAAGGCTCGATGCACGGGGAAGAGGAAGAAGTCGCTGCTGCTGGTTCACGGGCTCGTCGGGATGGTCACCGGACGTCGCTGCTCGAGTTGGAAGAAACTCGCCGGAAAAAAAAAACTTCGTAGAGAAGCAGGTCACCGGGAAAAGCTTCGTCGCGAGAAAGGGCCGCTACAGAAGTTGTGCGCTGGAAGAAGGGCCACCGGAGTTCACTTGATCGCGGACAGAGGTTCACGACGTGGGGCGGCTAGCGGCGACGTCTTGCTGCTCGCGACGTGATTAGGGTCTCCGGAGGGTTGCAGACGGAGGAAGGAGGCGGAAGAGCTGCTGCGATGGTGACGAGCGACGGAATTTCTGCGTGAGGGAGATGAGAGGAGCGAGCAAAAAGGGGGGTGATGGTCGGAGAGATAAAGCGAGGAGGGTGATGGGCTGAGAGATCAATTTGCAGAGAGAGAGAGATGACGGGGTCGGGAGATCAGATTAAGAAAATCACAAAGCTGCGTGATGGTTTAGAGAGGGAGAAATAGATACAACACATAAATATACATAGGCTAATGCTAGGTTTTTTTTTCCTGATTTCCAAGCAAAATAATCACGCTCACGATTTGGAGAGAACCGGATTTGGGCCGGACTTTGGCTCGCGGCCCGGTCGATTGGGCTGGTTCGCGACAACGAATTCGGCTCACGGGCCGGTTCGCAAAATAAATAAATCGGTTCACGGGCCGGTTCGCAAAAATAAATCGGCTCACGGGCTCGATTTCGGTTCAAACGAATATTCTCGGGCTCGATAAAATCGCACGTTAAATAAACAAAACTCTAGACAATATAAATTAAATACGTACATTGATTTTAAAATACTAATATTATTAATCAAAATATACATTTGGCAATTAGACATTCAAATTGGCAAGCAATAATTAATAATAATAATAATAATAATAATAATAATAATAATAATAATAATAATAATAATAATAATTCAAATAAACCACAAATAAATGGGGCATTACACTTGAAGAACAACTAGTTGTCTTGAGTGTTCAGTGGCTGGAATTCAAACTATATTGGGTTGGTGTTGTTTCTGTATTTATGAAGTTGTTTTCAGTTCTATGGCAGGTGTGATTTGGAGTTAGTGCTTGCTGATTTGGTGTTTTCAATTATGTGTTCATTCTATGTGGCTTTCTAAGCAGGCAATATGAGCAGGCTGTTGCAAAGAGACTTACTCAGGCTTGTACTGATAGGCTCTTGTGGACTGCTTGCTCAGTGTTGCTTTGTTATAGTGTCTTGTTGCCATTTTCTGTTTTATGTTGTAGGTAGTTTGTTGGAGTTCTTGAAGGATAGTTAAGAGCATGTTCAACAACATAGTCTCCGCTGTTCTTAACTTGGATTGTTGTAGTTCTTGTTTTAGACATATTCGGGTATTCCTCATTGTATGACCGTCTAGTCGTATGACTTGGTCCTATTGGTTAGTACGCCTTCGAACACTGTACATATCTCTTAGTCAATTTAATCTATCATCTCGTTAACGAAAAAAGACTACCAAACATATAATTATTATTTAACAGTGCGAAAACTTAACCCGCCTTTAGAGTGGGTGAAAGTAGCTATTTCATTAGAGCACCCACAATGCTTTGGGTCTCTTTTTGTATATGTGTCATATAATTGGAGTTGAGTCTTAAATGACGTGGACAAACCCAAGTAAAAAACTTCAATAATTTTGCAATGCAAAAATAAAAATACTAGGTCTAGCATATATGTCAACCAATAAAAATGATTTAATATGTTTTATTTTATTAAAAGAAAAATTAAAGTAGGAATAAATAATTAGTGTTTGGGTTTGTACTTGGGTCCAAAATAGACCAAAGTGTGGACTTAATTTCTTTCTTTTATTGTCATATAAGCTAGACCATGTCCACTTTTAAGAGCATCCACAATGCTTTGGGTCTCTTTTTGTATATGTGGCATATAATTAGACTTGGGTCTTAAATGATATGGACAAACCCAAATAAAAAAACTCAAAAACTTTGCAATGCAAAAATAAAAATACTAGGTCTAGCGTACATGTCAACCAATAAAAATGCTCTAATATGTTTTATTCATTAAAAGAAAAATTAAATTAAGAGCAAATGATGAGTGTTTGGGTTTGTACTTGGGTCCAAAATAGACCCAAGTGTGGACTTGGTCTCTTTTTTTCATTGCCACATAAGCTAGACCATGTCCACTTTTAATTGCATTGGGAAGTATTTTTTTATAGACTAGGTCTATTTCCCATGTGGCATGTGATATTTTTGTTAAAAGAACCAAAGCATTGTGGGTGCTCTAATTGCATTGAGAAACATTTTTTTATAGAGCATGTCTATTTATTACATGGCATGTGCTATTGTGGATGCTCTTAGCTATCCGGCTTGCTTACGCCTTCCTTTTGGATCCGCCCGCCAAAGCCCTAACAACCAACGCCGCCGCTTCTCATCAAATCTATCCTCCGTCAGCAATGGCAGCTTCAGCTCCCTCCCCAACCTCCTCCACATTCTCAAAGAGCCCATTTTTCGTCAATTCGCCGAAGCTTCTTTCCGGATTTGCCCTCCCACTCCCCCGAAACCCCCAAAGGCCCACCGCTTCTTCCGCCTCGCACCGCCGCCCGGCGTTCCAAATCTCGAACGTCCTCACTTCTCCCGACAAAAATATTCTCCATGACGAGACTTTCGCTTCCCGTTTCGCCCCCGACGAGCCTCGCAAGGGCAGCGACGTCCTTGTGGAAGCACTCGAGCGGGAAGGGGTCACCGACGTCTTCGCGTACCCTGGAGGCGCGTCCATGGAGATCCACCAAGCTCTCACACGCTCCAACGTCATCCGAAACGTTCTCCCCCGCCACGAGCAAGGCGGCATCTTTGCAGCCGAGGGTTACGCGCGAGCTTCTGGCCTCCCGGGCGTCTGCATCGCCACGTCAGGCCCTGGGGCCACAAATCTGGTCTCGGGCCTCGCTGATGCCCTCTTGGACAGCGTGCCCCTTGTTGCCATCACCGGCCAAGTTCCCCGCCGCATGATCGGCACCGATGCTTTCCAGGAAACCCCCATTGTCGAGGTAACCCGTTCAATCACCAAGCATAACTATCTCGTTCTTGACGTTGAGGATATTCCTAGGGTTGTGAAAGAGGCTTTCTTTATTGCACGGTCAGGCAGGCCAGGCCCTGTTCTGATTGATATTCCGAAAGATATCCAACAGCAGATGGTGGTTCCTAATTGGAATCAGCCCATGCGTTTGGCTGGATACCTCTCTAGGTTGCCTAAGCCTCCGAACGTGATGTTGTTAGAGCAAATAGTTAGATTGATATCAGAGTCGAAAAAACCGGTTCTCTATGTTGGCGGCGGGTGTTTAAACTCAAGTGAGGAGTTAAGGCAGTTTGTGGAGCTCACGGGTATACCTGTTGCTAGCACGTTAATGGGTCTCGGTTCTTATCCAGGCTCAGATGACGAGATTTCATTGCATATGTTGGGTATGCATGGGACTGTGTATGCTAACTATGCTGTGGACAAGAGTGATTTGTTGCTGGCTTTTGGAGTCAGGTTTGATGATCGTGTAACGGGAAAGCTGGAAGCATTTGCCAGCCGAGCAAAGATTGTCCATATCGATATCGATTCTGCCGAGATTGGAAAGAACAAGCAGCCACACGTCTCCATTTGTGCTGATATTAAATTGGCCCTCGAGGGTTTGAATTTGATACTTGAAGAAAAAGCGTGTAATCTCGACTTCTCATCATGGAGAGAAGAGCTTAAAGAGCAGAAGAGGAAGTTTCCTTTAAGTTTCAAGAGTTTTGACGATTCAATTCCTCCCCAGTATGCAATTCAGGTTCTTGACGAGCTTACGGGTGGCAATGCAATCATTAGCACTGGCGTGGGGCAACACCAGATGTGGGCCGCACAGTTTTACAAGTACAATATGCCGCGTCATTGGTTGACTTCGAGCGGGTTAGGTGCCATGGGGTTCGGATTACCTGCTGCAATTGGTGCAGCCGTAGCTAGACCAGGTTCTGTTGTGGTGGACATTGATGGTGATGGGAGTTTTATTATGAACGTGCAGGAATTGGCCACAATCCGCGTGGAGAACCTTCCTGTCAAGATTATGTTGTTGAACAATCAGCATTTGGGAATGGTTGTCCAATGGGAAGACAGGTTTTACAAGTCTAACCGAGCGCATACTTATCTGGGTAATCCGTCTAAAGAGTATGAAATTTTCCCGGACATGTTGAAGTTTGCGGAGGCTTGCGATATTCCTGCTGCTCGTGTGACAAAGATGGGTGATTTGATGGCGGCAGTTAAGCAGATGTTGAATACTCGTGGGCCGTATTTGTTGGATGTTGTCGTGCCACATCAAGAGCACGTGCTGCCCATGATACCCAGTGGTGGTGCTTTTAAAGATGTGATAACAGAGGGTGATGGAAGAACAAAGTACTGATGTTTTTTGTGAAAAAATAAAGTCTCAGCTGAATGAGGTTCTGGTTTATGAATTTCAGGATTGTGACTTGGACGCGTTTTGTATTTGGGCTTTTGGAAGGTTCAATTGTGTTGTTACTTTCAGTAGTGTATGTATTTTGGCCTTTGGGAGGTGAAATTGTGTTGTTATTTTCTTTTTTAGTGTATGTCGTCTGGCTGAATCGTCTTTCTGTGGTGAATGGTATAAAATAGTTTGATGCTTGTGATATTTGGTGTGTGTGATTCATTGCTTAAATACTATGTTGATAAGATGCATGTTGAGTATATAGGTGGACAAGAAAAATTCGTTCTTTGTACATGGATGCACATCAGTAACACAGCGTATTTCATGTTCAGATAATCCTATCGGCCATTAGAATAATTTTTACCTCTATATTTCATGTTTTGCTTACAACTAAACGGTAAAATTCTAACCATACAATACAATTTTTCTTCTAAACACATGGTGAATCCTTAATTGAACAAAACAAATCCTTAATTGAACAAAACTATTGAGTTGGAAATAATCATCTTAATTTTAAACGACCAAGATGTATTGGAGACACTTTGGAATATTGGGTATGTTATTAAATGTTAAGTGTAATTAATTAGTGGTTATGTGAGCATTATTGACGTGAGTAGTTGGCATGATTAATGATTGTTATTAATGTGAGTGGCGGACAAACCATCCCCAGCCAACCATTTCATCCTATTAAATGTTGCTTTCTCTCATCTAATATCTACAAAAAATGATTTAAGATTCACCGCCCCACTAGCTCTCGTTAATAATGTTAATTTGGCCACCGCCCCACTAGCTCTCTTGCTAATAATAATAATAATAATAATAATAATAATAATAATAATATATGCAAGTTGTGGAAAATGAACGCGTAGAACAATTGGCCACTCTCCATATAAATACCTCTTCAGCAGTAGAGGAGAAGACACGAAGAAAAACACAGAGAAAGAAGAGAAAAGAGAGAGAAAAGAAATAATAAAAATATAGAAATATTTATTTGTTATCAATATAATAAAAGAGAGATATTTTTATTTCTATTTTTTTAGTGCTCAATTCTCGACTCCGTTCCAGTTCGCCGGAGCTTGTAAATCTGGTGTGCTACAGATTTAGAGACGTTTGCCATTGTATCTTTGGGGAACACACGGGGCGTATTCTTCTTGCGGAAAGAGTTTTACTCGCCTCGGCTAAAATCTTTCTAATTTTTCAGTTGTAATTTATTTTTCAGTTCAATTATATTTTTCTATTTTTTAGATTATTTGTAAGAACTGAAAAAGAAAAATACATATCAGTTCGTAGGATTCCCGTTTATTTTTACACCCAGATCTAACAATCGCAAGAAGAATAACGTTTCACGTACTGAACTGATGGAATCCACCGGAAATGGTTCCAACACTCAACATCTAATCAACATTGCTATTCATCATCATCCTGTACCTACTGTCCATGTCCCTACTGCTGAGAAGCCCGAAAAATTCAACGGACTTGATTTCAAGAGGTGGCAACAAAAGATGCATTTTTACCGGACAACTTGGGGTTTGGTAAAATACCTGAAGGACGAGCCTCCAGTCATTGCTGAAAATGAGACCAATGCTGAACTACGCGCTGCGTACGAGGCTTGCGGGCAAGGTAATCACCTTTTCCGTAGCTATGTCCTGAACGGACTTAGTAACGAGTTGTACAATGTGTAAAACTCGGTTGGTTCTGCCAAAGAGCTTTGGGCTGCTTTGGAGAAGAAGTACAAGACTGAGGATGCCGGGGTGAAGAAATTCGTCGTCGGCAAGTTCTTTGACTTCAAGATGGTCGACTCGAAGACCGTCGTGTCCCAAGTGCAAGAGTTTCAACTTATCTTGCATGATATCCATGCTGAAGGATTGTCTCTGAGCGAGTCATTTCAAGTTGCGGCTGTGATTGAAAAGCTGCCGCCGGATTGGAAAGACTTTAAGAACTACCTCAAACATAAGAGAAAGGAGATGAGTCTTGAAGACCTGGTTGTTCGTCTTCGTATTGAGAAGGACAACCGTAATTCATCGGGGAAAACCCCGATAATGGAGGCTCGTGCTAACTTGCTAGAGCAAGACAAATCGAGCAAGAGAAAGTCCCTTGACAAAGGGAGGCAACCAGCTAAGGTTTGGAAGTTTACCGGCACTTGCTACAACTGTGGAAAGTCGAACCATATGGCTAAGGATTGCAGGAAGCCTAAGAAGGCTGGGATAAAGAAATGGCAACCAAGTGCCCTTTTAGCTTAACACGGCCCTATGCCGGGTGAGTTGACCGACTTTGATATGTCGATAGTGGTGTTGGAAGCCAATATGGTGGATAACCCAAGAGAGTGGTACATCGATACTGGTGGCACTCGTCATGTGTGTTCCGATAAGGAGGTATTTTCTGAATACACTCCTGCTAAGAGTCGGAAACTTCACATGGCAAACTCCTCCACGGTTGATGTGGCTGGACTGGGCACTGTGGTGTTGAAGCTCACTTCTGGAAGAGAGTTAAAGCTTAAGGATGTTCTGCATGTCCCAGACATCCACAAGAATCTGGCCTCCGGATCTCTTTTTGTTGAACATGGATTTAGGCTAGTATTTGACGCTAAGAAGTTTGTTCTTAGCAAGTTTGGAACATTCTTTTGTCGTGGATATCTCGACAAGGGTTTGTTCAAACTAAATGTAATGGCCGTGAGCCGTGTAACCTTTTCCAATGAGAATGAAAATCCTATTTCTGTTTATACCGTTGAGTGCTCTGATTTATGGCATATTAGATTGGGACATGAAAATCTAAATGCAACTAAACGGTTGATGAATTTAGAATTAATTCCTAATTCTAAAATCGAATCACATAAGAAATGTGAAATAAGCAAAAATGGCTACGTTGCCTTTTCACTCGGCGGAAAGTAGTACTGAACCATTAGGCTTGATCCATACTAATGTATGTGATATGAAAAGTGTGCAAACAAGAACTGGTAAAAAGTATTTTATTACTTTTATCGATGATTGCACAAGGTTTAACTACTTATATTTGTTAAGAAGCAAAGACGAGGTTGTGGAAGCGTTTAAAATCTATAAGACCGGAGTTGAAATCAACTCGGCAAAAGGATTAAAATAATTCGAAGTGATAGGGGTGGGGAGTATGTAGCTCCTTTTGAACAAATATGTTCTGAATATGGCATAATTCATCAAACGACGACCCCTTATTCTCCACAGTCGAACGGTGTTGCTGAACACAAGAACCGTACTTTAAAAGAAATGATGAATGCCATGTTGATAAATTCAGAATTACCCCAAAACATGTGGGGGGAAACTGTTTTAACTGCAAAATCATATCCTAAATAAAATACCACCTAAAGGGAAAGATGAGACTCCTTATGAAAATGTGGAAAAATCGTAAGCCGTCTTATAATTACCTGAAAGTGTGGGGGTGTTTGGCTAAGGTTTCAGTTCCTGAACCCAAACAAGTTAGAATCAGACCAAAGACGGTCGATTGTGTATTTATTGGATATGCGTACTGAAACGTAGGTATTTTGTCCTGAGTGCGCTCAACGTTGTTAGAACACAAATAAACAACTAGAATAGCGGAAGCAATAAACCGAAGATTTAAAAACTCTTCAGGGAAGCGTCCCACTTCCCCTCAGAGCTCTTTCATTGATAACTCGATTGTGCACATGCGTATAGTTTTGGAATTACAGCAACTAGAACTCCCTTCTAGCCTAACCAACAACTATACTCGAATCTACCAACTACTTCTCCGGCCATGTCCCGTGGACTTTAAATAACACTTAATCCCTAAGTGCTGATCACAATAATGTTTGAAAAACAAAGAAAATAAAACAAAACGACTTCAGTTCTTCGATATGTAAGAACACCGAAAACTGAACTGAGAACTAAAATAAAAGAAGACTTGAAGCTCGAATAGTATATGAATAATAATGATCTCAGCAGCCTTGATTCGATCTTCAAGTAGGGTATATATACAACTCCTTAGGTTTGGAGTCTTCTCCAAGTTCTTTCCTTCTTTCACGATCTCCTTTGATCTTCTTCCCAAAAATAGTGTAGTAACATAGAAAGTAAATCTTCCTTGATTGTATGTGATTTGGAGATCTTCAGAATTGATTTTCCAATGGAAATCTTCGTGGTTCCAGACTCGTGTAAGAACATAACTTTCCTAAAATAGCCGATCTTCCAAATCTTCAAAGATCTTGTAGTGAATCTTTCCAAATCCTCATTAGATCTTCTAGATAACGTCCAGAATTTCTTATACACGAATTGCTCATCCTTTCATAGTCTTTGACACCTATTCCTTGTCCTACAAGAGAGAGAAAACTAATTATGACATAGAATCAAACTCATTAATGCATGTGGCATATATGGTAAGTACATATATAGGATATATATTATGTAATCCTTCTCCTAAAGGTTTAGGATTCCATAATACATATTATAATAAATATATAACATATATTATAAATAATAAACAATAGGAACTTAATTAATTAACAAGTAAATAAATAGAAAACTTCCCTTTAATTTATTTTGCTTGCCTAACAAGAAAATCTTCTAGAAAACACTTAGGTTTTTCGGATGATGCCAAACCAATATTCTTACACGTACAATAGTACAACATATAGATTGCTGGTTCATAAATCAGAAAATACAGAGGTATCTGTTGGTACCACGATTGAGTCGAGGAATGCTATATTCTTTGAGAATATTTTTCCTCTGAAGGAAGTGCAGAATCAAGTTCTAGTAAACGAACGTATGAAACTGCTAGTGGTTCTGTACCAGAGGGTACTGATTAAGAACCGAGACGTAGTAAAAGGATAAAAACGGCTAAACGTTTGGACCGGATTTTATTACGTATATGTTGGACGATGAACTGAGTTCCCTTAAGGAAGCTCTGTCCAGCCCAGATGGACCACTCTGAGAAGAAGCTGTAAATAGCGAAATCGAGTCCATTATGAAAAATCATACTTGGGAGTTGGTTGATCTCCGTGAGGGTTGTAAACCTTTAGGATGCAAGTAGATCCTAAAGAAGAAATATAAAGCTGATGGATCAATTGATAAGTTTAAAGCACGATTGTTGGTCAAAGGCTTTAAACAAAAGGAAGTGTATGATTTCTTTGATATCTATTCACTTGTCACGCGTTTAGCGTCGATAAAAGTGCTTCTCTCTATTGCTGCTTTGCACAAGCTTGAGATTCACCAAATGGATGTCAAGACGTCATTTTTTAATGATGAATTAGAAGAAGAAATATACATGGAACAACTTGAAGGGTTTGTTGCACCTAGACAAGAGGGAAAATGCTCATTATGTAGAGAAAGTGCTCAAGAAATTTGATGCCTATGACGGTGCACAGTCTAGGTGTAAGACACCCCTTGATCTTAGTATATATCTGGTAGCCAATAAAGGTCAACCAGTGGCTCAGTTGGAATATTAACGGATAATAGGGAGTTTGATGTACCTGACAAATTGTACAAGACCAGACTTGGCCTATCCAGTCATGAGCACTGGAATGCTTTGAAAAGGGTACTTAAGTGCTTAAGGTACACGCTTGAATACGGGCTAAAATACTCGAGATATCCAGCATACTTGAAGGGTACTGTGATGCAAGCTGGATATCAAATTCGAGAGATTCTCGCTCCACTAGCGGATATGTTTTCTGTATTGAAGGAGGTGCAGTTTCATGGAAATCCACAAAACAAACGTGTATAGCTCTGTCTACGATGGAAGCAGAGTTCATCACTTTAGATAAAGCTGGTGAAGAAGCCGAGTGGCTTAGAAACTTTTTATCTGATATTCCATGTTGGGATAAGACTTTGCCGCCTGTGATGATTCACTGTGATAGCCAAGCTGCTATAGGTAGGGCGCAAAGCAATTTGTATAACGGTAAGTCTAGACATATTCATCGTAGACATAATACCGTACGCGAATTGATCACAAATGGTGTTATTTCTATTGACTATGTGAAGTCTAAGGAAAATTTGGCTGATCCTTTGACGAAAGGATTGAATAAAGATCAATTGGGAGTTTTGCTAGAGGGAATGAACTTAAAAATCCACAATTGAAAGAATGATCATAGTGGTAACCCTACCATGCTGAATGGAGATCCCATGAACTTTGTTCAAAGGGAAAACTAAGCTATGAAAATTCAGTTGAGCACTTGGAACATATGAATGTCTAAAGCTATTCCCTAGAGCACTCCAAGTGCAAGATGACCCATTGATTGTGGTGAGGATAAGTCATATGGACTTTTGATGAATCCTTAACCTTATAAAGGTGGAGTATTACATGATACTCTTGATAGGGAGGTTACCTATATAAGCGTGAAGTGTGGGCCGCTTCAAATGTAAACACTTATGAATCCAAAGTGTTGTACATGGCCAAAACGGACACATGTGTACACTATGGAAGAATAGTTCAAGGCATTATGTCCACTAGGCCGCCAGTGCATCTGATGATGTTTACTACGAAAGGTTCAAAGCCAAAAGCTACCTTTTCTAATGCAATAGAGTTTTATGAGGATTGAGCACTATAGTCTATATATATTTAATTTACACTCATGTGGGGGATTGTTATTAAATGTTTAGTGTAATTAATTAGTGGTTATGTGAGCATTATTGATGTGAGTGGTTGACATGATTAATGATTGTTAATAATGTGAGTGGCCGACCAACCTTCCCCAGCCAACCATATCATCCTATTAAATGTTGCTTTCTCATATCTAATATCTATAAAAATGATTTAAGATCCACCGCCCCACTAGCTCTCTTACTAATAATGCCAATTTGGCCACCACCCCGCTAGCTCTCTTGCTAATAATAATAATAATATTAATATATGCAAGTTGTGGGAAATGAACGCGTAGAATGCGTAGAACAATTGACCACTCTCCCTATAAATACCCCTTCAGCAGTAGAGGAGAAGACACGAAGAAAAACACAGAGAAAGAAGAGAAAAGAGAGAGAAAAGAAATAATAGAAATATAGAAATATTTATTTGTTATTAAAATAACAAAAGAGAGATATTTTTATTTTTATTATTTTAGTGCTTAATTCTCGACTTCGTTCCAGTTCGCCGAAGCTCGTAAATTTGGTGTGCTACAGATTTAGAGACGTTTGCCGTTGTATCTTTGAGGAAGTTACGCCTGAACCGTTAGCAGCACACGGGGCGTATTCTTCTTGCGGAAAGAGTTTTACTCGCCTCGGCTAAAATCTTTCTAATTTTTCAGTTGTATTTTATTTTTCAGTTCAATTGTAATTTTCTATTTTTTAGATTATTTGTAAGAACTGAAAAAAAAAAAAATACATATCAATTCGTAGGATTCCCGTGTATTTTTACACCCAGATCTAACAGGGTAATTATAGATTAACTAATTGTTAAGCTCTGTTCAAAGGAAGACGTGAAGGTACTCTACCTATGCAGGAAACAATGATGTCCCTTTAAGATTGAGAATATTTTGTGCTGGTATATGACAATAGTTGTCATACTGTTACAATAAGTTAAAGATCAAATCATATTTA
>BKCP01005128.1:560851-599344 GCA_008636005.1 Striga asiatica
AAAGAGAGAACTCTTGGTATCCCAATGGAGATTGAATGAGTTGATAAATGAATTGAGCTCAATCTCGTTTATCTTAATAAAAGAATTGAGCTCGATCTCTAAACGGCATGTTTAATAAATGATACCAAGCTAAAGTATTAGACTCATCCTCAATTCATCTCATTTACAGCCGAATATAACATTACTACAAAACAATCCCCTCTATATATAATTTCAGAATGCGCTGAGCCTACGTGGCAAACTCTCATGCTTCGGAATCCTATTTGGCAAAAAATCATACTTTGGAGTTAGGCTTGGATATAAATTAATATTTGTATTAATTATATTTTAATATCATTTCCTATTATAACCAATGAATTGTAAACATATTCTAAAAGTTGATAACTTTTGTATTTCTTATCGGTATTACATATATAATATATCAAATTAATCATATTTTTATGAGTTTCGATTTGACATCCATATTGTATATATAAAATAAATAAATTATATTTATTTTTATAATAATAATAAAATTATTTATTAAAATTAATTAGAAAATAAAATTATTTATCAATTAATATATTCATGTTTAATGTAGTTATATGTTATAAGATAGACAATTTATTATAATATAACACATATAAGTCGCACAAGTGAAATGTGTCATACTAAAATATATAATATATACTCCCTCCTATTTTTATTATTTGTCACTTTGGCTTAATTGATCATTGATAAAATAAGTATCGTTTTAGATATTATGTTCATATTTTTTTATTTTTAATCCTCCATTTAATACACAGTGTCTCTTCATATCCCATCTCCATCGTTTCCCATAACATCTATGTTGTTGTATGGATTTTAACAACTCTAATTTACACAAGCAAGGTGTTTTTAAAGGAAAATGAACGTAATTTTTTTGTATTATTGATTATTTCACGAGAGTACAGGAAGTCGGTTTTGTAAGTAACCGAGATGTTTTTATAGTTCGTGTACAATGTGCGGAAAAAAAAGATCCTTTGTACAGTCATAAATTTCGTTATTTATAGTACGGTGATTTTGTCTTTTTATCCGAGGTAGATCAGATCACATTTAATGTTGAGCAGCTGCAATAGAGCGGCGTGTAATGTAATGAGGGAACATCAATGATTATGCTTTGACTTGATGGTCCAATCAGAAGTGTACGTTGCCACCTGCTTTGGAATTCAGTCATCTCGGATCTCGGTTTGAATAGATAACCTTCAATAGGAATGTTTGCGTAGTCAGCTTTTTTGTCTTTAATGCGAAGTCGGTTTTAGAGTTTGGTGATAAGTCGGGTATTGCTTCAGTTGTCCGAAGTCGGTTGTCGTTTAGTTGCACCGAGCTAAACTAAGTTTGTCGCCAGGAACAATTTTAAAGGACCATTCGAAAGATATCATGATTGATCCTTTAATTAATCTTGAAAAATAGCGCCGGTCATCAACAGAGAGGCCCCCGACATTAGTAGATATTTGGGTATTCAGAATGGCTGCTGATGTCGCTAATATTTCTTGTAATTTTGACTTGATACTTTTTTCGATGTACTTTATGATTGCCGACATATTCTTTATAATCGACTTTCAAACACTTGGTATCGCTGCTAACCTTTTATTGATGAAGAAGTGAGATTATATAACGGCTCTGTCGACGTGGCAGTTCTTAAGAGACGTGTCTGTATTTAATGGGCGCAACGGACAGAATAATAGGGCGACATGGCGTCTTGAGACTAGCCCACGTGTATTAATGATTACTGAAACATTACGCCGTTTGATGACATGTCCGTTACACGCGCCAATTCCCGATTTTTTCAATGGTCATAAATCGCAGACTATAAATGCGAGTTGGTTTTGATTGCGAAGAACTTTTCACTTTCAATTTCTGAGTTCTTCATCTTCTGTTGAATTTCTGTATTTAAAGTTCTCAAATTTCCTTTTGATTATCGTCTTTCACGATCATCCTTTCATCTTCTCCGAGTTAGGGCTTCGAAAATCTTGGTAAGATTTTGCCCTAATTTTTAATTTTTTATCTGTGTTGATCGAAATCTTTCTTCTTTTTATTTTTGCGGATCTCAGGAAATGGTTTTGCAAGACGAAGTTAGTAGCAGCCGTACAGTTTCCGAGGTTAGGATTTTCACCGATGAGGATTTAGAATTGCCCCTTGAATATTATCGGTGAGATCCTGTGCTTGTTGAAAGACTCAATTTAAATAGGGACATAGTTGAGGAGGATAAGGTTATTGAGGATAGTGCTATGTTCCTTGAAGAGTATTGGAGACGGCCGGCACGTCGGTGGCCTGAATCCATTGATGAGAATCAGGGTGAACCAAGCATTTTAACAGATGCTGACATTGTACTCTTGCGGGATGAATTTCAAGTTCCCTCGACAGTAAGATTATTTTGCCCTTATCCTGGGGAAAGGATTACTTGCCTTCCACCAGGATGTGTCGGTGTATTTGCAGATTCTTTAAGGTCGGGATTGAGGTTTCCCCTTCCTGCCTTAATTACCGACTATTTTTTAGACTGGGGTCTCGGTTTGTGCCAGATTGCACCAAACAGCTAGAAAAGGATCATAGGACTTATAGTCCTTTTAAAAGCGCATAAATGGGATATGCCGACTGTTGAAGAGATGATGAGTCTCTTCACTTTTAGAAGGTGTGCCGATAGGCAGGTGGCAGATCCATTGATTTGTTTCGCTTGCTTGGGAAAGCCTCAAGGAGGATTAAAAGTTGGTGACTTAATCACTGAGATTCCCGAGTCTCTTCACGGTTTTCAAGAAGAGTGGTTGTGGATTGGTGGAGATTGACAAACTCCAAATTTTTCTAAACCATTGATTGATGGGATGTCTATTCCAATTGAAGTTAATTATGCCTATTGTAAGTTATCGAGTCCTTTACACCAAGTTTATTCTGACTCTTTTTTATTTTTGTACTAATAGATTAGCGATTTTACTTGCAGCCCGAAGGACAAAGGAGCCAAAACTCGGTGCAGAGTTGAAAGGTCGGATTGCCGAGTTGTTTAAAATGAAGCGGCGGGGATTCAAACTTATTTTGAAGAATTCAAGATTGGAAGCAGTCAAGCTTTGTCCCAGTGTCTCAGATCCGTATTTTCAACTAGGTAATTTTAAATTATGCGTTTTCAAATTTCATCTTGAAGTCGGAATATCATGATCATAACTCGGGTAATTATATTTGAATACAATGTACTACCGACTTCTTGGAGTTCTTGGATTCAAGACTATCAGAGACGCTAAGGCTTTTCGTCGAGAGTGTCCAAATCTTGAACTTCGAACTAAAGTCGGAAAAAGTAAGAAGCAGCGTCTATCTGAGATGGGTCGCAAGAAGTTAGTGAAATCTTATTTGAAGAACCCAATTATGAATAAGGATGCCGATGTCGGAGACGGTGCGACGTCGGAAGCTGCAGTCGAAGTGATGCAGCCAAATCCTTTGGCTATAGCGGCCATGGGTCCAATTGCAGCTATTGCTACTGCTGTAGCTTTTGAAGTTAACCCAATTCTGACTTCAGAGGTTTCTGAAGTGATCGCCCAACCGATAATTGAGGTTATTTCAGATGAGGCTGAAGGCAATTGTGACATTGCTGAAGAGCGAGAAATCGCGCTAACAAGACAAAGGAAAAGGCGTGCTGAAAGTGTCCCGGTTGTTGGTGAGGGACGATCGAAAAAGAAGCACGATGCCGGTCAACGGGAAAAGAAGAAGAAAGAGACGTTATCTTTTTTACCCATTGATGAAGAAGAAGAAGAAAGAGCCGTTAGTCGAGCTCTTGTCAGTTTAATTGCGGCCGAGGACGATTTCAGATTAAATTCTGCCCAGGTGGAAGAGAAGAGACACACACTGGAACTTCGAGATGGAGCCATTGCATCTCTGAAAGAAGAAGCAACCACTAAGGAAGCGTCTCTGAAGGTGAAAATTGCCAAACAAGATCAACAACTCGGAATTGCTCAAGGAGAGATTGAGACTTTGAAGACCGAGAAGAAAGGTCTTGATGATGAGGTGCTCAAGCTATCAAGCCAAGTGATTACGTCTCAAAAATGCTTGAGGACCAACTTGCTCGGTGTGAGGAACTGCTTCGCAAGGAGCAGAAGGCTCACAAGTTTACTCAGAACAAACGTTTTGAAGTTGAAGAGTTATTGCTGAAGAGCCGTGAAGCTCACCGTGCCGACCTCAGCAGACTTCAGGAAGAAAAAATTAAGTTTGCTGAGCTGAAAAATAATGATGGTCTCCGAGATGGGAGGATTCTCGAGGCTGAGGTCGGCAGAGGGTAAATGACAGCTGAATCCAATTCCGAGGATGAGGATCGGGAGCTTGAGATGAATACATGCCTGAATCTCCGCTAGGTTATTGAGCGGTTTGATGAAGGCCTTTATGATATTGAGGAGCTACGACTTTATCTCATCCGTAAACTTGAAAAGCACAATTTTGATCCCTAAATTGATTCTGCGTATATTGATGCTGATGAGGACGAGAAGGATCTTGTCACTGCAGGTGCTCAAATGGAGAATCCTCATTTTTCTCCATTGAGCAAAGAAAGAGATGCTCGCCTCCACAGGTCATTTGTTAATATGCTGTTGGAGGTTGAGAAAGAAAAAAGAGCCGAGCTTACTGATATTTATGTGAAGATTCTTGCCGAGGTCAACATGGAAGAGAAGATTGAGAAGATGACCCCTGAGCAGATCCGGAAAGCAGTTATTGCTTTTCTTGAGGGCAAAGTTCGAGAGTTGTCTCAGGGAGTCATTCAGCCAGCAACCGAGGTTCATGAAGTCGTCGAGGATGACGTAATTCTTGATGAACGCATCCCGGTAACTATGAGAGTGGTTGAAAATGCTGCTAAGGCTGAGGAAGATAGAGTTCTGGAATAAATCGGCAAGAGTACGCTGAAACAGTATGAGAAAGCAGATGCCGAGAAAGCGGCCAAGTCCGGTGAGAAAGTAGATGAATCCAACGGGGCTCAGGAAGTGGCTTTAGAAGATGCTCCAACTGTTAAAGTAACTCGAAGTGATGATGGAGCGGGCCCTTCTGGAAAGGATAATATTGGTGTTGGGATCTGTGAGGATCTCGTTATGTACAAGTCACGAATTCAATAGCAAACGTAAACCTATGCGCAGCGGATCTAAAGGTTTGACGTAGAGAACTTACGGCTTAAAATTTATGTAGATCTGGTTGACCACGAACGGTTTACCGCAAATGATTGTCTGCAAATCACGTCTTGGGTTGCATAATCAAGATCAGATCAAAACCGGATCAAACGGATGCAAACAGATCAAAATGAAACTTGCAGTCTGGGAGCTTCCGGCGGCGCGTGAAGGCGCATGCGTCGTTGAACGGCGGTGATCTTGGCGGCGATGGAAAGCTCTCGTTGAGACCGTCGTCTGGGTACGTTGTGCGTCTCAATCGGACCTCCGGTTAGTTCTGTAGGATAAAATATATTTCGTCTCGGTTTACCTACAAATCTTCTACTGTATTACTCAATACACCATTCTTCAACTTGTACCAGTGGAGCAACAAGAAGAAGATAAAGCTCGAATGAGATCTAGAGATAGAGAGAGAGAGGCGTGGGGCGTGTCTCACGTTAGAATAGGAATTCTGTTCTCTTCTCATGAGCTTAATGATGTATATATAGAGCTACAGTAGGGACCCTTAGAAGATTAAGAAAAAGGCTCTTTAATTAATTAGACTAACTGTGGGCCAAGCCCACTCCTCTAATTAATTAAATAATATTAATGGGCCACCAACATTATATTATTGCACTCCCTTTTCCTAGCCCAAATTACATTTGAGACTCCAATAATAATTACTCGATTTATCTCCCCACGTTTAAGATATAAAGTTCATTAATTAATTCGATTACTGACAATCAAGAATTAATTAATTTATCATTATTTCACCGAAGCTAGCGCTCGTTCATCACATTCTTATTATGTCGGAACCTAATCCACCTGCAGGGTTTAGCATAACAATCATTCATGAACTTACTCTGGGGACATCATCAAACTAACGCACATGGTGACCGTAAATATCCTAACAACACATCCTATATATAATAATATTACCCAAAACAGTAGGAATATTAATCTAGCGAACTGAATCTCACCCATGTGAATCAAAGTAATATATTATATATATCTGCCTGTTTAATATCTTACGGGTTAAGAGAACGCAGTACTTAACCGAGGCCTAGTTCATTTACGACGATCAGTATAAAATGAAGTTCTTCTCTCTGGGATCCTGTTCAATACATAAATGTACTAGTGCAACTAATCACTCAAGACAAACTGTACAGTTGACACTACAACCGTTCGGATAGGGTGTTCATGTCCATCTAGGTTGTGAAAAACTATTCTTGTTCGCAAGTAACTGATAGAATGATCTTCGGTTCGCCCAATGACGACCCACTTTATCTAAGTGCATAACAACAGAACGTAGAACTTGTTTAATCTAACACGATTCTCATTCATAAAGGGAAAATGTGTAATAAGATGCAAAGCCAAGCTTTCAGTATATAACACTAACAATCTCCCACTTATACTTAAAGCTTTCGCTTTTACAGTATAGTCCTATCAATCCATTATTCTAAAAGACCTATGTCGATCCTATTGCCATGCTCATGACTCTCATTCCTTCCACGTGTTTGACGAAGACCTTACCCGGCAAACTCTTCGTGAAAGGATCAGCTAGGTTGTCCTCTGACGCAATCTTGGCAACATCAACTTCTCCACTACCAACGGTATCCCGAATCAAATGGTATTTGCGCTCTATGTGTTTGCTTGACCTATGGGCTCGAGGTTCTTTTGAGTTCGCTACTGTTCCACTATTATCACAATACACGGTGATACCACGTGGAAAACTCGGTATAACCTCTAAGTCCACTAAGAAGTTCCTGAGCCAAACTGCCTCTTTCGCTGTCACTGAGGCTGCTATGTACTTGGATTCCATGGTGGAGTCTGCCACGCATTTCTGCTTAGCACTCCTCCATGAAATGACTCCACTTCCCAAGTTAAACACATAACGTGAGGTTTCCTTACTTTCATCCCTATCTGACTGGAAATCAGAATCACTGTAACCCAGGGGTAACAAGCTGTCTGCACGGTAAACTAACATGTACTCCTTAGTCCTTCTCAGGTACTTGAGTATATGCTTCACCGCAGACCAATGTTCCCCTCCTGGATTACTTTAATATCTAGCTACCATGCCAACGCCGTAGCTAATATCCGACCTAGTGCACAACATTGCATACATGAGACTTCCTACTGCCGAAGCATAAAGAACTGTTTTCATCTACTCTATCTCCTTAGACAGAGGTATTCCATGTCTGAAAGGTAACATGCCTTCCTTGGAATCCTACATGTTGAATCTGGCCAAGACAATATCTATGTATGAAGACTGGGATAAGCACAACATTCTCTTCTTACGGTCTCTAATGAGCCTAATACCAAGAATGTGTCCTGCTTCACCTAAGTCCATATCAAACTGCTTAGACAACCACACCTTTACGTCTGACAACTCCTTCTTACTGTTTCCAATAAGCAGTATGTCATCTAGGTAAAGCATAAGAAACACCACCACGCTCCCACTGATTTTCTTGTAAACACAATGCTCATCCGGACATTGAGTGAACCTGTACGACAGGATCACCTCATCAAAACGGATGTTCCAAGATGTCGAAGCTTTCTTCAGTCCATAAATAGACCGATTAAGCTAACACACTAGATGCTCACGACCTTCAGCAATGAATCCCTCTGGTTGCTGCATATAGATGTCTTCCTGCAGGTTCCCATTAAGGAAAGCTGTCTTGACATCCATCTGCCAGACCTCATAGTCCATATGAGCGGCTACAGCCAAGAGAATCCGAATGGACTTAAGCATAGCTACTGACAGAAAGGTCTCATCATAATCAATACGCTCGATCTAGATATAACCTTTCGCAACAAACCTAGCTTTGAAGGTTTGCACCTTCCCATCCGATCCTCTCTTTCTTTTATAGATCCACTTACATCCAATGGGTCGTACCCCATAGGGTGGTTCTACAAGATCCCAGACCTGATTGGAGTCCATTGACCCTATTTCAGCTTTCATTGCAACATTCCATGAATCTGCATCTTTATCTTGGAGTGCCACATCGTAAGTTCTTGGGTCAGATTCTAGGCCTCCTGGAACTGAGTCCGATGACTCTCCAAGACCTATCCATCGGTCGGGCAAATGAGAAACCCTCTCACTGCGACAAGGCACTGTTTGCAGTGGTACACTCTCAGTGTGCCGTGTTGCAATATTATGTGATGTATCTACTTGAGCACTCGGTGGGGAACCATCGATTTTACCCATTAACTCCTCTAAGACTAATCTACTCGCGGGCTTATGATTCATAATATAGTCTTCTTCCAAGAATCTAGCATTCATCGAAACGATCACCTTCTGATCCTCAAGAGTATAAAATAATCCACCTTTCGTTCCCTTGGGATAGCCTATGAAAACTCGTGCTTCCGAACGTTTCTCAAACTTGCCAGGTTCTTGCACTAACACGTGTGCATACTTCCCCAAACTCGAAACTGTGAGAAACTGGGCTTGCGCCCTTTCCACATCTCATAAAGAGTAGTGTTAATTGACTTCGATGGAATATACGATGCTGTTTCCAGCGCTAATCCCCAGAATGAATTTGGTAACCTCGAATAACTCATCATGGACCTAGCCATCTCCATAAGAGTCCTATTTCTTCGCTCTGCAACCCCGTTCTTCTGGGGCGTGCCGGGTGCAGCCAGTTGGGATTCAATCCCAGCTTCTGATAAGTATGCCCTGAACTCTCCAAAGAGGTATTTGCCACCTCGATCAGAACGAAGTGACTTGATACTTTTACCATGAAGCTTCTCCACAACTGCCCGATACTCCTTGAATTTCTCAAAGCATTCAGACTTGTGGTGTAACAGGTAAACGTACCCAAATCTCGAGTAATCATCTATGAAAGACACATAGTACTTGAAACCTCCTCTAGCCTGGATCGATATAGGACCACACAAATCAGAATGAATTAATCCTAGCACTTCTTGGCTCCTATACCCCTTTGCCGTAAACGGCCTCTTGGTCATCTTACCTTTCAGACAGGATTCGCAAGTTGGATAGTGCTCTTTCAATGGACCGAGATGTCCACTGGCCACTAACTTTTGAATCCTCCTAAGGTTGATGTGCCCAAGTCTAAGGTGCCACAGATATGCTTGATTCATCTGCGAAGACTCGTTCCTCTTATTAGATGTAGTTATGACATTATTCACTTCATTTTTTTGCACTGTGGGAGAGTTTGGTTTGAGAACATATAAATTGCCAACTAATGAACCACAACATATGAAACGATTTTCAAAATGAATAATAACCATGACATCAAACGAAACTGAAAAACCATCCATAACGAGTTTAGAAACTGAAACAAGATTCTTTCTAAAGCTGGGAACATAAAGGCAATCTCTCAAAACCAGAACACTACTATCAAATGATAAAGTAACGTCTTCCACTACAACAGCCACCACTTTCATAGAATTGCCCATGTAGACGGTGATCTCTCCCTCCCTAAGTCGCTTGGTTTCCTAGGACCCTTGCAACGAATTGCAGACATGATCAGTGGCTCCAGTATCTACACACCAGATTCTAGTAGATACAACCGCTAATCATGTTTCTACGACATTAACGAGAGAGTTTTCTTTCTTGAGGAGAGGGGAGTCAACCTTCCAGTGGTGTGACTTGTTGCACTTGTGGCATCTTCCTTTCGGTTTCTTTGCCACAGTGTGAGGGGCCAGTCGCTGAGCAACCAGAGCATCCTATGCCCTCGCTTTCCTGCAGACTTCTTTCTCTTCCTGCCCTTGTGAGGCATGGATGGTCCAGCCTGCTAAGCGACTAGCACCTCTTCTGCCGCATAAAGCTCAGTCAAAATCTCCGGAAGAACCGTACATAACGCATGCATATCATAGTTCAACTGGAATTGGTCAAAATTTTTCGGCAGAAGCTTGAGCACTTTATCAACCTGGGTTACCCGTCAATACTAGCTCCTAATGCTTCTAGCTCATTCAACTGCGCGATAGCACTCAGGGCATGCTCCCTTCCGGGTGTGCCCTTCTACTCCTCAGAAGTTAACACTATGTCTAAGTTCCTCCTCTAATCAATGTAATTAGGACCAGTAAGTTGATTTTCTTTTAGAATGACAAACAACGGATTGAACGACATGATGAATATTCTGAGAATCATGCAAGTAAACTTTACAGATTAAACACCTTTTGAATTTAACTGCTAATATTGATATCCTCGAAACAATATTAACTTAAATCCACCGACATCTTTTACACATTGTGAGAATGCAAGCTGTTGTTGTATGTAATTAACAACTTAAAATTATAAACAGCTGAGTGTATTTAAGCAGAAATAAGAAGATAATTGTACTTTATTTATGATATCACAAGAGTACAGGAAGTCAGTTTTTTGTTCTTGACCGAGATCATTTCAAGTCCATGTACAATGTGTGAAAGAAAAGATCCAAAAAAGGCCCCTCTTACAACTACAAATTCTGCTATTTATAGCACGGTTGCTTTTGTCTTTTTGTCCGAGGTAGATAAGATCGCATTTAATGTTGAGCTGCTTCAATTAAACGGTGTGTAGTGGAATGAAGAATGATTGCTTTTTGTTTTGATGGCCCAATCGAATGTGTACAGCTCCTCTTGCTTGTTCTTGCTTGAAAATTCGATCTCCTCGGATGTCGGATAAATGGATAGTATTTTGAAGATTATATTCATAATGTTGGTGAAGTCGGTTGTCGGCTTCTCATAAGTTGTCGGTTCTACTTTCAGTCAACTAGAAGTCGGTAGTCAACGCTTTTAACTGGTTCTGACTTGAGCTAAGTTCAGCTATTTCTGAAGAGCTATTAGTTAAATGAAGCGATTAGTCTTTTAGCTCTAACCTCATGAAGCCAAGTCGGTCATCAACAGAGAGGCCCCCGACATTAGTGCGTATTTGAGCTTTTCGTGAAAATGGCTGCTGATGTCGTTATTGTCTTTTAATTCCGACTTGGTTGTTCTCCGACTTCTCTTTTACTTTATAACCGACATGAGAACACTTGGTTTTGTCACCAATTTTGTCTGCGACGGTTGTGTAACGTTTGGACTGACGTGGCAATTCTCAAAAGACGCGTCCGCATTTAATGGGTCCAATGGATAGAATTGTTAAGCGACATGGCGTTTCAAGACTTGCCCACGTCTGTTAATCATTACTGTAACGTTGCACCATTTAGTGACACATTCGTTACACGCGCCGATCCCGTGCTTGGCTAACGGTTATAAATCAAAACCTATAAATTGCTATCTGTTTTGACTGTGAAGGGTTTTTTTACCTTAGATCTCTGAACTTTTTGCTTTTATCCTTGTGCTCAATCCCTCTCAAATTTCTCTTTCGGTTTCCATCTTGTGCAATTTGTGCGATCTCTCTGTATCTTCTTCAATTCAGGGCTTTGAGAGTTTCGGTAAGATTTTGCCCTAATTTTTTATATTTCTGTGCTCGCCAATTTCGAATTCGTTTTTATTTTCCCATTGATTTCAGAAAGATGACTTCTCACGCTGAGGATAGCAGTAGCCGTACAATTTCGGAGACTAGGATTTTCACCGATAAGGATTTGGAATTGCCTCTTGAGTATTATCGGTGGAATCCTATTCTCGTAGAGAGACTCAATTTGAATAGGGACATAATTTAGGAGGACAAGTCGGTTGAGGATAATGCTATGTCCCTTGCTGAATATTGGAGACGTCCTGCACGTCGGTGGCCCGAAGCGATTGACGAATATAGGGGCGAGCCAAGCATTTTGACTGATGCCGACATCGTCATGCTTCGAGGGGAAGTTTATGTCCCTTCTTCGGTGAGATGATTTGCTCCTTACCCGGGAGAAAGGATAACCTGCCCTCCGCCAGGCTGTGTGGGTATTTTTGCTGATTCACTAAGGTCAGGATTACGATTTCCACTCCCTGCTATGATTACCGACTATTTGAGAGACTGAGGATTCGGTCTATGTCAAATAGCACCAAATACATGGAAGAGAATCATCGGCCTCATGGTGCTATTGAAGGAAAAAGGTTGGGACATGCCAACAGTCGAAGAGATAAGAAGCCTCTTTACGTTTAGAAGATGTGCCGACAGGCAAGTGGCTGACCCGTTGATTTGTTATGCTTGCGTGGGGAGGCTACAAGGTGGATTAAAAATCGGTGATTTGATTACCAAAGTCCCAGATTCTCTTCACGGGTTTCAGGAGGAATGGCTTTGGGTCGGCGGAGACTGGCAGACTCCTAATTTTTCTAAACCCTTAATCGATGGGATGTCAATACCTATCGAAATTAATTCTGCATATTGTAAGTTTTTTTTTTTTTTTTTTTTTTTAAAAACATTTCTTGTACCAAGTTGTGCTGACGCTTTTATTTTTGTACTAACAGGTCATCAATTTTACTATTTGCAGCCCGAAGAAAGGAATCAAAACTCGGTGCAGAATTGAAGGGAAGGATTACCGAGCTATTCAAGTTGAAGAAAGAACAACGCAGCTTCAAATTGGTTTTAAAGGATTCGAAGTTGAAAGCAGCTGGTCTTTGCCCTGAGATCTCGGATCCTTGTTTTCAACCAGGTAATTTTTGGGTTATAAATTTTTCGATCTTATTTATAGTCGGTTGTTCACACAAATGACCGTAACTCGGATTTCTTTATCTGCAGTTTATTATCCGCTCCTCGGTGTACTTGGTTTTAAATCTGTCCGCGACGCCAAAGATTTTCGACAAAAGAGTCCAAATTTGGATCTTCGAACTAAAGTCGGAAAAAGTAAGGAACAACGCTTATCCGAGATGGGTCGCAAGAGACTGGCGAAGGCCTTCATGGCAAACCTGATTACGCATCCGAAAGAGACCGACGTCGGTGATGGTGCGATGTCGGTTGCTCCTGTCGAAGTTACGCAGCCAAATCCATTAGCAATAGCAACAGCTGGTTCGATTGCCACCATTGCTACTGCTATCACTGATTCGTCTGGAGTTGAACCAGTCATTGAGGTTGCTTCATCTAAGGCCCCACTCGTTATTAATGTTATTTCTGATGAGCCAGAAGGTAACCGAGAGGCAATTGAGGAGCAAGAGGTCCGACTAACTCGGCAGAGAAAGAGACGTGCTGAGAGTGTCCCAATTGCCGAAGAGCGGACTAAAAAGAAGCATGATGTCGGCCAACTAGAGAAGAAGAAAAAAGAGCCGTTAGTTGACCGATATTTTTTGCCCATCGACGAGGAAAGGGCACTGAACTTTAGGCAGCCTCGGGAGTCGGTCGAGAAATGGTTCTCGACTTTTGAGTCGGTGGAGATTCCCAAGATCTCTAGTTCGGTTGAGCTGCCAAGACACGTTGTCGATGCTGCTCGGGTCCCAATGATGGTGTGGGATCTGAGGTCCGAGATTGGTGTGTCTTCTCTGCCGAGTGCGTATAAGTTCAAATATGCCAAAGCTTGTCTTGGCCGAGCTCTAGTCAGCCTAGCGATGGCCGAAGATGATTTTCGATCAAACGCGGCGCAAGTAGACGAGAAGAAACACACATTAGAACTTAGAGATGGAGCTATTGCATCTCTGAAAGAGGAAGCAACAGCCAAAGAGAAAGAATTAAAGGCAAAGGTCGCCGAACAAGATCAACAACTTATTATTGCTCAGAGTGAAATTGAGTCTCTGAGAGCCGAGAAGACTGGTCTCGATTCCGACGTGCTCAAGCTAACCTACCAGGTGATCACATCTGAGCAGCGTGTTAAGATACTCGAGGAACAGCTTGCCCGATGTGAATCATTACTTTAGAAGAAGCAAGAGGCCCATGAGGTTACTCGGAAAAGTCGGTCCGACATTGAGGAATTGATAGTAAAGGACCGAGATGCTCGTCGTGCCGACCTCAGCAGACTTCAAGAGGAAAAGATCAAGTTTGCTGAGGAGAAATACAATGACGGTCTTCAGGCTGGGAGGGTCCTTGAAGCAGAGGTCCACCGACTTCAGGCCAAAACTGAATCTGACTCTGAGGATGAAGACCGAGAGCTAGAGATGAATACTTGCATCAACCTTCGCTGGGTTATTGAGCGATTTGATGCCGGTCTTTATGATATCGAGGAGCTGCGCCAATATCTCCTTTTCAAAATCAAGAAGCACAGCTTTGATTCTAAGATCGAGACCGCTCATATCGACGCCGATGAAGATGAAAGAGAATTTTTCGAGTGGCTTCTGAAGTCTGTTGATGAGAAGTCAGAGATTCCCCACCTTCCTCCTCTGAGCAAAGAAAGAGATGCTCGCCTCCGCCGGTCTTTCGTTGACATGCTCTTAGAAACCAGGAAGGAAAAAAGAACAGAGCTTGCTGATGTTTATGTGAAGACGTTGGCGGAAGTTAACATGGAGGAGGAGATTGAGAAGATGACCCATGAGCAAATTCGGAAGGCAGTTCTGGCTTTCCTTGAAAAGAAAATCTGAGAATTGTCTCAGGGTGTCAAGCATCCAGAAGGGACTGAAGTTCATGGAGCTACCGAGGAAGATGCTGCTGTTGATGAGCGTATTGCGGTAACACTTTCAGCTCTTGAGAAGGCTGCTAAGGCAGAAGAAGATCGAGTACTGGAGCATATTGGCAGGCAAATGTTCAAGCAGATCACCGGCGAGGATGTGGAAGACTCGCTGCGGGATGAGAAGTCTAATGAGAAAGCGGCCGAGAAAGATGATGCTTAACCTGCTTGAAACTTTTTTATTTTTTTGTTTTTCGCTTTCTTCTTTTTAACTTTGAAGTATTGGCATGTCGGTACTTCAAAAAATAGTTGTAATAGTTTTTGAGGAACAATTTTATTATGAATGAATGGTCTTTGTTTATATTTTCTTTCATTCATAAATATCCAAGTACATTACACTCGGAATTTTGAATAAGTCGGTATCTTTAGTTTCGACTATTGCATTCAGCATGTCATTTTACTTTTGCTGAATTTTTTTTCAAGTGTTGAGATGTCGGCAAAGTGTTTAATTTTTATAAGTGGGCTTCATCAACTTTAACTTTGTTATAAGTTGATGGAAAATGGAATTTTTTCTTATTCAGATCAAACTCGAGGACCTGAATTTAAAGATACTTGTTCCATTAATTTAAAGTGTGCCCTTAACCTTCCTAAGCTATTGAACTTAGTCATTTAAAGGTTAATACTTTAGCCGAAATCCGTGATAGAAAGGGTTGTGAGAATGTTGTAGCGGATCACTTGTCTCGTATCATTCCATCCGATTCTTCACTAGCATTGCATGAGCATTATAGAATTAATGATGATTTTCCATATGAGCAATTGAATAAAGTGTCGAATTATCCATGGTATGCGGACATAGTGAATTATTTGTCTGATGGTGTTCTGCTGGCTAACCTCTCTTTTCAAGAGAGGAAACGATTTGTTGCTTTGTGCAGGAACTATTTCTGGGATGACCCGTTTCTTTACAAGATAGGCAAGGATGAGGTGCTACGAAGGTGTGTTCCCGAGGAAGAGCAATCGGATGTACTTACCTTTTGCCACGAGCTTCATTGTGGAGGTCATTTTCAAGGACGAAAGACCGCCTTTAAAGTCCTTCAATCGGGTTTGTTTTGGCCTACTCTTTTCCGCGATGCTTATAATTTTTGTAAAACTTGCGACCGTTGTCAAAGGATTGGGAATATCGGTTCCCGAAATGAAATGCCTCTAGTTAACAATTTACAAGTTGAAATCTTTGATGTTTGGGGCATTGATTTTATGGGACCGTTTCCTAAATCCTTTAGTTTCGAGTATATCTTGCTTGCCGTTGATTATGTGTCTAAGTGGGTCGAGGCTATCCCCACCAAGACATGCGATGCTAATGTTGTCGTTAAGTTTTTGCAAAGTAACATTTTGAGTAGGTTTGGATTCCCAAGAGCTATCGTGAGTGACGGAGGCAAACATTTTTGCAACCGTGTTGAAAAAATACGCCATATCACACAAAGTTGCGACACCATACCATCCTCAGACATCCGGCCAAGCAGAAACGAGCAACAAGCAAATCAAGACTATTCTCGAGAAAACGGTGAATTCGTCCCGGAAGGATTGGTCCCGGCGACTCGATGATGCGCTGTGGGCTCAACGGACTGCATATAAAGGGGTGTTGGGAATGAGTCCTTTTCGGCTCGTTTACGGAAAGGCGTGCCACCTGCCGGTTGAGATCAAACACAAAGCATTTTGGGCGATAAAGAAGATGAACTTTGACCTTGATACCTCCGGAAAAGAACGACTGTTGCAGCTCTCGGAACTCGAGGAATTGAGGAACGAGGCATATGAGTATTCGAAGATTTACAAGGACAAGGTTAAACGACTACACGATGCTCGCATTGTTCGAAAGGAATTAGCACCGGGTATGCAAGTTCTACTTTTTAACTCCCGACTTCGTCTATTTCCGGGAAAACTTAAGTCCCGGTGGAGTGGCCCGTTTATTATCGATGAAGTCCTATCTTTCGGAGCAGTTCGACTCTGAAATTCATCTACCGGTGAGTTATTTATTGTCAACGGACAAAGGATAAAGCCATATATTGGAGGAGAAATCGGGAAGAAGCATGTCGAGACCGTCAATCTCGGCGAACCACAGTACGATTGATCGTTACAATGCCGAGCTCTAGGCAATAAACCGAGCACTTTTGTATATATTATTATAAATAAAAAAAAAAATGGAGATCCCGAATCATCGTGATGTGTTGAAGAAAATACGGCCCATGCACGATTCTTCAAGGAAGTTGCCACGAACAAGAAAAGGTCCGACAGTGACGGGGATGTGATAATCTGTGAGGCAGAGAGTGTTTTGCATCATCTCTTGCCAAAGAAAGAAATAGATCCCGGAGGCTTCGTGATCAACATTGCCTTCGGGAATGAGAAAGAGGCTTTGGGAATGCTCGATCTTGGAGCGGGCATAAATCTCATGCCACTATTTGTTTATCGACAGTTCGAGCTTAAAGGTTTGAAGCCTGCATCCATCCTCCATCAGAACCACCGGACGCACAGTTATTTATCACTGTGCTTAGTACGTTTTTCTTTCTTTTTCTCTTTTATTTTGTACAATTTGTTTTATTTTCAGTCGGTTAGTTATACTCTCTTGCACCGCGAATCGACAATGGGGACATTGTATGATTTTAAGTGTGGGGGAGTTTTACGTGAATATGTGGTTAACCATGTTTTCACGTAAGCACGAAAAATCAGAAAAAAAATGAAAAAAAAAAGTATATAAAAAAATGAAAAATAAAAAAAAATAAAAAAAAAACAGAAAAAAAAATTAAAAAAATAAAAATTGTTTGAATTGTTTTGTTTAAGTTTTTATCTTTGTTCGGGACGAACAAAGAATTAAGTGTGGGGGAGTTGTTAGTGTTATTTTTGTTATGTTTTTATTAATATTTTTTATTATTATTTTTATGTATTTTTAGTAAGTTTGTGGGATTTTGGGTAGTTTTTAGTTTTATTTAGTAATTTGTAATATTTAAGTATTTGTGTGGAATTTTGTATATTTTTCTTGTATTTTTTTTGAGTATTTGTAAAATAAAGGAACGGTCGAAAATCTCGGAAGAGCAGGATTTTGGAAAGTTATTGACCATGATCACATTAATGGAAAGAGGAGCTCGTTAGCTACACACAGGAAAAAGCGGAACTCGATTTCGAGTTCGGATGAGTTCGTACGGAACCGAAGAGTAAAATCGAGCGAGTTGCCGACACATTGGAAGTTAAAAATCTCTAGATAATTGTATTCTAGGAGAAATTTGTATTGGCATACATCATTGAATAGAGGGGCTTGTTAGCGACGCGTAGAAAAAAACGGAACTCAATTCTGAGTTCGGACGAGCCCAAAACAAGCCCGAGAAGCAGAGTTGCCCGAGACGTGCGCGAATGCGCGCGGAAAAATTCACTCTCGGATTTTGTCCGAAAATTCCAACCTTTCTCTCATTTTTCCTATCTTCTCTCACCTTTTCTTGCATTTTTCTTGGTGGTTGAATTATTGTTGAACTTTGGTTGATGTTAGTTGATGTTAGTATGCTATTTATATCTATAAATAGCAACATAATCATCAAACAAAAGGGGGAGGAAAATTTTTCCATACCATTTTATCTTTCCACATTTCTATTTTTACTACATTCGTAAGTTTGAATTTGTAAGATTAAATTGTTGAAGATTGTTGAAGTTTGGACATTAAGTTTGCACTTGCTCTAGCTTGTGGATTACTAGTAAGTTTTCTTTTTATTTTATGTTTATAATGATTTATTTACATAAGAATTTGTATGCTAAAATTACTATGAGTAACTAATTTCCTAACTAGGGTTAGGGGATAATCATTTCGGTTTATTATCGTTTATAAGTATTTTTATTGCTCAATCTTTACAAATTTTATTAATATTATGGTTAAATGTTTGATCACCATTTTAATCTACATAATCGATTTCATAACCGAAAGGGGCGAAGTTGATAGAACTTGATTTGTTTAGAATAGACATGTTCGGAAACGTATTGTTTATGTGTTAAACGTTCCACTAATTCATTTATTTAAGTTTATTCGTATATTACGAGAGTTAGTACGGATAAACATCTAGATGAGTAAATTAAGTGAATCGTTTAATTGAGTAGTTTAATTACCGATAAATGTTAATAAAACCGGAATTGATTATCCCCAATACCCTAGACTTTTATATTTAGTAAAACTTATCTTTGTCATTTTAGTTATTCTCTTTTCTTCCTTAAAACTTTATAGTTTGAAAGTATTTAACTAGTAGAACAATTTATTTGTTTGAAAGTTTTTACTAGTAGAACAACTTATAGTTTGAAAGTATTTAACTAGTAGAACAATTTATTTGTTTGAAAGTATTTACTAGTAGAACAAATTATAGTTTGAAAAGTATTTAACTAGTAGAACAATTTATTTGTTTGAAAGTTGTTACGAGAAGAACGTCATTTTAGTTTGAAAGTATTTACGAGTAAAATGATTTTATCGTTAGAAAGTATTTACTAGTAAAACGACTTTATCATTTGAAAGGTTTCCCGAGTAAAATGATAGCATTTATGTTACTTTTAATTTTGTTTAAAACCCCATTATTAAATTGAATTAGAATGTTTAGGAATATTTTCTCTTTTGTGAATTGAATAAACATACAATTTAATCCGGCTAACCTTCCTTAGAGAACGACCCGAGTCGGGTAACTCGGTTATTACTTGCCCAAAAAATATTACCAACACTTATGCAACTAGAACTCCCTTCTAGCCTTGCCAACACTATACTCGATCCTACTAATTACTTCTCTGGCTACAACCCGTGGGCTTTATAAACTCGAATCCCTCTAGCAAACCAGTACTTATTCCCTAAGTACTATAACAAAGTGTCCGAAAGAAAATACGAAACAAATAAGAAAACAAACTCGATTCTCCGATGGTATAAGAACAAGTACTGAATATCAAAAGAAAATCTAAGAACACAAATTCTTGAACTCTCAATTGAATGCTCAAATAATGATGAACTCTAAAATTCTCAGCAGCCTTCAATTGATCTTCAAGACGAGGTTATATAGTTTCTCCAAGTAGTTATTCATTTTCATTTGAGATTAACTTCCTTCAAGGCAAAGATTCCAAAGTATAGTAAGTGAATATTTGGTCTTGAACAAGCTTCCTCTCGCCCTTCAATTTGTTTCCAAACATGTTGATCGCCACTTCCATGCACACGTTCGATTTTCCTACGAAATATAAATAAGATCATACAATATCTCATAATATATACATATAAATTGACATTGCACACTTATAACCAAATAAAGATAATCTTCCCTTTTAATTTCCTTTTGCTTCCAAGATTATATCTTCAATATATTATTTTTTAACTCATTTTCAAAACTAAATCTTTCATGATTTTTCAAGTAGTTGGAGTAACTAATGCGCCCACATTTGGCCAAAAATAAGCATACAAATTGCCTTGAGAAAAACATTTATCCATGCTCTTAAGATAACTGGTGAGTTTTAAGAATAATAATAGCAATAAGACGACTTAAGAATTTCCTTACGCTTCGTGTGTTTGTTATTATGTATATGCAAGCACGCTGGTTTTTGCACTATAGAGTTTGATATCTTGTCAATTGAACTAGTATTTGACCTGTTCAAATGTACAGATATAAACAAGGGCGGATCCAGAATTTTTTTTTTGGGACTATATATTTTTCAATAATCATAAATTTAATTTAATGTACATAAAAAATAAAAAGTTGTATTGTAAAATTATACATAATAATGGTGCAATATAAATGATAAAGTTTCAAATTTTGACATTAACAGATTTACATTGAACGCTCTCTCAACTCATGAATTTTATTAATGATTGACTCAATACTAATAGTTTGATATTTTTTCTTTCCATTAAGCATATCTTAATTCTTATATGGTTTTCTTTTTCAAAAATTACCAATTTCTATTTTTTTCACATATATACTATACATTCAATTTATCTAAATTAGAAAAAAATGTTATACAAAAGTGTAAAAAAAGTATAATTGTAGTTGAATTATTAGTAGACTGAGTAATACAATTACTATTTTAATATAATTGTGTGAGTTTATATGAAAAATGATATACTTATCATATATATATATATATATATATATATACTAGAACTTACAAATCTTGGAGCGACAATGGCCCCCTCTAAACAACACATAGATCCACCCCTGGATATAAATAAGGTATATATTGTGAGTTATTTGTATGCATATAATGATTAATGATTTTTATTGCACTTTTTTACAGGCCAAATTTACAATTAAAGGAGCGGGAATATTTATTTTTTTAAATTGCGTTTATCATATTGGATGTAATGTATATTTTGATATGTATTTTTTTGTGAATTATTTATTATTTATTAAGAAATTTCAAATACGTTTTTTATTTTTCAAAAGAAGTTAATTTAAATGTAACTACAACAATGACATCTAATCACGTTAAATAGTCAACACATTATATGATTAGCTGTAAGTAAATCAAAAGTTTAAAATAATTTTTGTAATTTTGAAGTGATTAGTGTGTTGATTATCTAATAATTAAATGAGAGGTTAAATAAATAAAAAGTAACGGTTTTTTAAGGGAAAAAGTTATATTGCCACATAGGTATAATTTAATAGGTTTTATTAAATGCTAATGAGTCAGCAATTATATATATATATATATATATATATATATATAGGGATTGGATCCAATGAGTACACTTATTTAAAGTGTGCACGTGAGACTCAATGACACATATTAATCATATAAAAAATACATTAATTAAATCATAATAAATTATTATTATTTTATTTAAATATAAATTAATATTATATTAAAATTAATTATATCATAAATAAATTAAATATAACATAAATATTCCGGCAGCTGGTCATCGGCGACCTCATTTTTCCGGCGACACAATTTTCCGGAGACCCCATTTTCCGGAAACCCGCCGACGGCCGCCGACGACATCCAGTCCGGCTACCCATATCCTATTTTTTTGGCAACCCTTTTTGCCGGCGACACCATTTTTCCGGCTCCTCACTATGGTCAGCCCGCAGTTCGAGCCTCCACGGCTGTTCAAGGACGGCCCAACGATTCCAGCCTGGCGCCTCAGTCCGGCGACTTCGGTTTTTCCGGCGAAAAGCGTAAGCTCCGACCATTTTCCGACAGTCATGGCCAACTTCATCTTCTCTAGTTTTCACGGCAGCAAGAAGCTTCTGAAACTTTTTCAATGTCCCAGGAATCTCCAGGTGGTCGGAAGTAGCGTCCAGGACGTCTGCCATGGCAGACAGCTTGAGCTTCGAATTTCCGGCGGTCATGGCCAACTTTGTCTTTTCCGGTTTTCACGGCGGCAAGACGTTCCTGACAATTTTTTGATGTCCAGGACTCTCTAGTTGGTTGGACTTGGCTTCGAAGAGGCCGGCTGTGGCAGACGTACGCGGAGCTCCGACCATTTTTTGGCGGCCAGCTCGATGGTTGGCGACTTCTTGGTGATCATGATGACGGCCGAACGATTTTCTGATATTCAGGACGTTGGAGAGGTGGCCTATTGTGGAGCACCGGTCAAGCAGAGCTCATGGATGAAGATGTCGGGGAGGTCTGCTAGCGTTGGTGTTGATGGAAGAAGATGACATTTTTCCATAAAATGACAATTTCACCCTAAAGTGATTTAATGCTTTGGCTATTTGTGTGGGCTTTGATGGGCTGGCACAATAGTCCTATTGAATTTCTTTTTGCTCCTCAATTAATATATTATCAATATTTTAAGTGCACATTTAATTCAAATAAATGCACATTTAGTTCATATGACGTGCATATTTAATTTAACAAATACGCATAAATTAACTAAATATGCATCATTATACATTTCATATTTAAATATAACAAATATGCATTATGGATGAATTAAATATACATTTCGTATGAACTAAATATGCATCATGAATGAATTAGATATGCATCATTAAAATTTCATTCAAATATAACAAATAGACATTATAAATGATAAAATATCATCATTAAATATTTAATTTAAGTATAACAAATATGCACTATTAAGCATTTTGTAATAACTAAATATGCGCATCATTATATACTTAATTTAAACATAACAACTATGCATGTCGTATTAACTAAATATGCATCATCTATGAACTACATATGCATTATTAATTAAATATGCATCATGAATAAACTAAATATTCATCATGTATATATTTAATTTAAATATAACAAATATGCACAATGGATGAACTAAATATGTTAATTTAAATATAACAAATATGCACAATGGATGAACTAAATATGCATGTTGTGTGAACTAAATATCCATCATGAATGAACTAAATATGCATTATCAATGAACTAAATATATATCACTTATATATTTAATTTAAATAACAAATACGCATTTCGTACTAACTAAATATGCATAATCAATGAACAAAATATGCATCATGAATGAATTAAATATGCATCGTTATATATTTAATTAAATATACTAAATATGCATTTCGTATTAGCTAAATATACATCATTAGTTAACTAAATATGCATCGTGAATGAACTAAATATGAATCATGTATATAGATATATATTTAATTTAAATATAATAAATATGCATTTCGTATTTTCTAAGTATGCATCATATATTAATAAATATGCATCATTATATATTAAATTTAAATATAATAAATATGCACTATGGATGAACTAAAGATGCATTTCGTATTAACTAAATGTGCATCATCAATGAACTAAATATGCATCATCAATGAACTAAATATGCATCATGAATAAACTAAATATGCACATGTAAATATTTAATTTAATTATAAAAAATATGCACTATGGATGAACTAAATATGTATTACGTCTTAACTAAGTATGCATCATCTATTAACTAACTAAGCATGATTATATATTTAATTTAAATATAAAAATATGCTCTATGGATGGACTAAATGTGCATTTCGTATGAACTAAATAAGCAGCATTAATGAACTAAATATGCATTATGAATAAACTATATATGCACATCTAAATATTTGATTCAAATATAATAAATATGAACTATGAATTAACTAAATATGCATTTCGTATTAACTAAATATGCATTATTATATATTTAATGTAAATATAATAAATATGCACTATGAATGAAATATATATGCATTTTGAATGAACTAAATATGCATATTTTGATATTTATAGTAGCAACAAAAATATTTTATTTGTTACACTATTTTGATACACTATTTTGTTAAACCATTATTATTAATTAGCAGTAAAACATTATAAAAGAATGCAATGTTTCCAGTCACGTGCAAAGCACGAAAGGTCCCCATCGCTACCCGTTTAAGTAAATTCATTCATTATTTTATTTATTGTCTTGTTTTGTTCCCTACAAAGTTCACCCACTCTTTTCTCGTAGCAGGCTTTTTATTAAATCATCCACCCACCCATTCATTATTAAACCGAGCTCATTTTACACGCTTTCGATATTTTTCCCAATTAATTTCTAGTGTTCTTTTTCTACCATGGCTATGGCTGCTCATGTTTGTGGAGCTTTTGTATTAATACTGGCTGTGTTGTTTATTACAAGCAACAAAATATATGCAGATCCTGACATGCTTCAAGATATTATCATTTTCGCACTGATCGGATTTTCGCCCGGATCGGATTTTCACTCGGATCTAATTTTCGCACGGTCGCGAACAGGATGTTTGCGGCCGACGAACTTCACCTGCTCAGCCTCATCCCTGGCGGCGCGCGACTCCGGCGGGATGAATTGGAGGACGCTTGGAGGCCGATGGCGATCATGGCTGGGGTCGACGGTAGCTATGGCGGGTGGCTCTGCGACGGGCTGAACTGAGGCTTCACTGAATTCGTCGGGCTGAAGGTTGCCGGAAAACGGGGTCGTCGGAAAACTGGGTCGCCGGAATTCTATTTGCCTCTAACCGGCGGTCAACTCCGGTCAATGGCCGGCAACCAGCGGTCAACATCGATCAATGGCTAGCCGGCCGACGGCCAACGTCGGTCAACATAATTATATTTTTTTATTATATATTTAATTTAAGTATAATAATTAATATTTTTTATTATTTAATTAATATGAATTTTAATTGATTAATGTGAATCATTGATCTGGACAAAATGAATAGGTAAAATTGAGTCTTACGTACTCATTTTAAGGAGTGGTCTCATTGATCCACCCCTGTATATATATATATGTATCCAACTAAACCCACTTCCATTCAAATATTCTTTCTTTTTAAACAATAGTTAATTGTGATGTGATAGAGAAATAATAAAATGATGGTTGATGGTTACAAGTGTATGAGTGGATGAATAGTAATTATAATAGATAACAAATATGTAGTAACAATTGAATTTTAATTTAAAAATTGTATTGAAAAGTGAGTGGGTTATTGAGAAATGTGAATTGAATAGAATTACATTTGATATATACCCAATTGCAATGAATTGAGATATTGGGTGATTACATTTTTTTTTTTTTTTCTTTTTTGNCAAACCAACCACATCTTTTGTAATTATTTGCACAAATCTTACATGTAATCTTATTAGCATCTTTACCCAATATCCAACAAATAATTGATAATATACATAATCAGTTTCCTCACTAGGAACGCAATATACATCCCCATTCAATCCCGTAATTGACGGAGGGAATTTCGTGGATGTTGTAGGAAGTGTTTGCACCGATTTTCTTTCCCACCTTTGCAGTGCAATTTTGTGGTCCCACCTTTATCGAATTGAAGCTTCTTATGCACAAGCTTACGGTCAACTTAGGTTTAATATTACAGAGACGAAAAATGTATTTATGTATCGTTATATGTCATATAAATAGTTACATGTTATAAATACAGTATAAACGGAATTTTAGTTGAGCAAACAAGAAACAAATGAGGAAAAAATAATATGCTATCACAACCAATCCACCGTGTCTCGAACTCCTTCACACCTAGGAAAATCTTGCTTCTTCATGGACGGTAAAATTCACTAGCACGACATTCTGTGCGCGAGTCTGTAGCTCTTGTTTTGGTGATTGTTGACTGCTCTCAGTGTGATGTTGTGTCAGGTTGCTTGCAATGTTGGTTAGGGTTTTCTAGGTTTCGTTTGATTTTTCCTGTTTATGTTTATTGTTGCGAAATTGTTAGTGTTTGGCTACAACGTGGAGGACAAAGTTCTTCTTTTCGGATGCTCCCTTATTACTACCGCTGGAATTTCAGTTACGTTCGTGTGGCATTAGCTTCTCATTGTGGTGTAATTTTGTGTTTTACTGATTTAGTCTGTCTTCTTGTAGTAGAGATTCTTGTATTCATTCTGGTGAGTCTAATCGTTGGAGGTATTTACACATTGATAGTAATCAATTTTGGTAGACAAATCAACTTCTCATTAAACCCGCTATTTTCATAAATAAAATAAAAATTATAATTAAACTAACATTCTAGTATGTTTGCAAATAAAAGTGATAATTTTAGCTATTTTGCAAATAAATATATATGAATTACAAATGTCTAATAAAAAGACTATTGTGTAGTGGACCAGGTAATTTCCTCATTTTTTTTTTTTTTTNTCTAGCTACATATGCTGTTAGAGCCAAATCGCTTTCGCAAATAAGTAAACAGTTAGGCCTATTTTTTTGAGTGGATGTGATAGGATTTATGGGTTTATCCCGACATTATCATGTTGCTAGCATTGATTGCTGCCCCTAGGATTTGGTGACTAAATGGGATAGAGTCATGTATATTGTGGATAAACAATTTACCCCCATTTGGAATGACTACCTAATTATAATATTTTCAATGCTTCCAACTTAAATAGCCTTGCAGATGCAATGGACAAAAAATCAAAATTGCAACTTCCACCCCACCATCGCCACTTCAACCGGATTAATAAATATTGTACATTTCACCCGGTGAGCTATCAAGATAAACAAACGTTTTAGGAGATCAACCCTATTCTATCCAAACTACTAATCATGAATAATAAACACGAGTCTTATTTGATCCTCGGTAGAATCCATCCACCCTGTATTAATTAAATTCAATCCTATCCCATGAAGCAAAAGAGCTCTTAATGATTTATATAGGCTTATGGCTGACCTGGACCAGGTACAATTCAGCTATGCACAAAAAAGCTTACAATATGAGAGAGAAAACATAAGTCAAACTCACAAGTTTCAATGTCTAAGAGGAAAAACAGTTATAGTTAAGATCAGTGTGTCGTTGCACGCGAAATCTGATCTGCATGTGAATAATGTGACAAATTTTAGCACCCAAATGAAATGTAGTTTTACATTCATTTTCAGAAGTCAACAACAGCAAGAACAAGATTCATAGATATGCTCAATGAATCCAATTCACTGTCGACACAAAAGAACCAAAAAGAAAAAAGAAAAAATATGGGAGTCATCCATGAGTCGGTTGACTTCCCGTTCTTGCAACTCCTCTCAATTCATTCAGCTACTGGTTCTTTCAACTGCAGAAAACAAGAGTACGCAACTGAAGTCTACATGTTACTATAAAAATGGAAACATGCGAGTCATGTTAAGAAAATAATGACTTGCACGACCGAATAGAATAAAATAGAGGAACCCATTCTACTCACCTATGGATTTATATTGTATCATATTTCATTAACTTCTCTATGGAAGAAAGTTAGTGACTAACAATAATGAGAAGTCGATAAGTGAACTACTAGCAATAATCAAGAGAGAGCACATTGATACCAGTAGATCCTATTTATATCAATGCAATTAAACTGACTTTAGAAACTTCAACACTAACTCCCCAGCATAAGTTACACAAATAAGAGACTCAACCTATGTTGGCATGCATAAGTAATAGAACTTCATTAAACTAATCAGATCACCCTCCATTACCATCTAAAGCTTCCCCATTAGTAATAAACACATAATCAGGTTCCAATCTAGTCAGTGAATTTTTTGAAAGTACAGAATTAGACATTACCATCAAATTTACTAGACTATGCCTCTCTCATTTCCCAACCATTATTCGTACAATATCAAGTTTAACTGGAACAGTGTCACATATTGTGCTCGTTCCTTCCCTCTTCTGCTATAAAGTAAATCTAGGAAATCGTTGTAGCTGAGTTAACAATTCCAACATTTTCTTATCCTCATGGCATCAGCCTCCAAGTTAAGTATCGACTGGTAAGCAAGAGTTTGACAGATCAAGAGGAAAAAGGTAGCCAAAGAAACATAATTCATTTGTACTGATACTTGTGTTTTGTTTATGAAATTCAGATTGTATAATATCTCTCATTCCATCACTTTTATCAAACAGATTGGTGGATAAGGGAACAAATATACCAAAAATGACTGAAACAATCAATAAACCATCTTAGGGTGGCATAGGGCTGATAAGGAAATAGCTGGCTTCAAAACAAAGAGAAAATAGGAAAAGAGATAGAGAAGTGTATGCTTTACAAAGAATATATCATTATATTGGCGAAAAAAGATTTTGCGGAAGTAGTGCTTTTCTTCGCCATTCTTTTTTTCTTTTTAATATGGAAATGGTTGATTCAGTGTATTTGGAGAAAGCTGCACAGAAAACATTTTCTTGAGTGATGTCAGTTTGACATTGGCAAGGATTTTGTCTCATTACAGAGATATTAACCTTTAATACTGTTTAATTCTTATACCAATACATGAGTAAGCAATTTGAAGTTTCAAGTACACAAACATTTATAAACCTATGTTTGACTTTGTACAGATACGAACATAGATTGAAACCACCATGTGTTTGTGTATACATATCATAAGTTGGGGGTAGAAAAGATATGGTTTGTAGGACAAATGTAACTAAATTTTACATTTTATGGATGGAATAAAAAATGCTGCCTTGGGGACAAAAAGATACACATTGTACAACAATGTAACTAAATTCCCAATTTTATAGAGGGAATTAAAACTGCGGCCTCAAAAGCGATACATTGGGCCTAAAACATAGGCTGCGGTTGGATACAGAATTTTGACGAAGAATTTTCGTCTTGTCAGGAAAATAAAGATGAAAAAGTGGAAGAGGTTGGTTTTAGGAAATTTGTCATATTTTTTAGATTGTGAATGGATATAAGATAAAAATAAGGTTAGAGTTGATGTGATATGATAATAATAAAATACTAGTAAGAAACATGTGAGTAATGAATAGTGTTCTGTTAAAAAAAATAATATATTGTCGACTGATTTTTACTTTTTGTGAAAGTTTTTAGGCTATGTTTGTTAGACAAATAAGCTAGCTTATAGCTTATTTGGTTAGCTTATAAGCTTCCTGCATTCAAATAAGTCTCGTTTGATAGGACGAGCTTTTTTAAAAAGCTCGAGCTTATTTGATAAGCTTCTTTAGGTAGCTTTTCAAATAAGTTAGTTGATTTTTTTTATCCCAGCTAGCTTATCAGCTAATTTTACCAAACACTTTTATCATATAAGCTAACTTTTCAGCTATAAGTCATAAGCTATAAGCTATAAGCTAAAAAATTAACAATAAGCAGCTATAAGCTAGCTTATCAGCTTATCAGCTAGTTTTACCAAACATAGCCTTAGTTTCCATCTCAATTTTGATGAGATAAATCTCAACTAACTAAACAAAAATGAAAAGTTTTGACATTCAATCGCCACCATATTATTTAGCAGGCACCTAAAACATACTAAATTTGAGGCACATGTATGGCAAGCATTCAAAGAAACATGTGAGTAGTGAATAGTGTTCTGTTAAAAAAAATAATATATTGTCGACTGATTTTTACTTTTTGTGAAAGTTTTTAGTTTCCATCTCAATTTTAATGAGATAAATCTCAACTAACTAAACAAAAATGAAAAGCTTTGATATTCAATTGCCACCATATTATTTAGCAGGCACCTAAAACATACTAAATTTGAGGCACATGTATGGCAAGCTTTCACTTAGCACAATAGTAATTCATACTAACTTTTATAATAGTTTCCTAGCAAACACAGGACATTATATCTGAACCAACTTTCTTTAGATCATGGATTTGAAGCCAGAATTATTATTACTTAGATGGGAAGTCTGCTGGATTAACATGACCTTGGAGTTAAGATAGTCTGAATGACAACTCATTCTGAATGACAACTCATCCCAAGTTGTCAGTTCAGCTGAAGGACATTGAATAGATTTCAGCTACTTTTGCTTGGCACAAATATAATTACACAAGCAGGAATGTGATGACTAGATGAGGATAACAGTTTCAGAACACAATGCATATTTTAAACATTGAAACTCACATAGAAGATCCACACATCCCCTAACATAACATAACAAGTTTACAACCAATTTGCCCAAATAGCTACCTGAATTAACAACCAGCTTCATATAAGGCAAATACAAGACAAATTAAAATTTCTGGTCCACAACATATTGGATGTAAGAACATAGGAAAGGTAACATTATTTTTTCAACGTTTAAAAGTTTACACATGGCATGTGTACTCTATGAAATGAAATCCAGGCTATACAAATAGAGCGATACAGTAGTATCATTGTAGGATTTCTGCTGAGCAAATGGAAGGGCATCAGAGAAACTCCAGATAAGGAAAATACTAACTGGGAAAGTAAAGGTTATTCTTGTACGAATGCTGCAAAAATCACAAAATTCTAGTACAGACTTGCCCTTAGAAAATAGCATTCTTTGGCAACTAACACGGAAAAGTGACATCTTTGTTCAATGCACTTAAACTAATAATGAAGGAACTCTTAGTACAAACAAAGAAAGTACACAAACCCGAGCGCACACAATTCTGTTCTCTGGAAAACCTAAAGACAAGATTTTTCAGATAACGGTAAACAATACTAAAATAGTGACAACTTGTAAGTTTGCCAACCAAAAGGGTGAAACTCAAGATTAAAGACACAACTAAATCACATACACAAGAATAATTCTAAATTAAATTAATAGTAAAAACTAGCTATAATGGAAGGGCCGTGATCAACATGACAAGATCTAGTTGTAGTAATTCGAACTCAAATATCATAGCAGAATCACCCAGAAATTAACTGATCTCCAATCTTTCAACTGCAGAAACAAACTACAAAAGGCCACGAGAATGTGAAACAGAAGAATTACCCTTGTCCGTCCAGGCTGCCATGCCCACTGCTGGCCCCTCCACCGCTAGCATACGAGCCATCCTCTGTGGTGGTCTGCCACACGGATTGCCACGCCTGAGAAGGGGGCATAGCCTGTGCGTAAACACCTGGATCCACCCCAGGCACAGCTGGCCGGCCCATCATTGGCTGCCCCATGGGCGGGTAATAGTAGGGCACGCCGGTCACCCCAGCTGCAGCCGCTGGTGGGCCCACGATCCCCTCGAGGGCCGCCACCTCATCCTTGATTTCATCCCTCGGCACAATATCAACCAGAAAATCAAATATGTCGGTGCGCGTGATAGCAGCGGCGATGTCATTCTTCTGGAGCGTGCGGCGCTTGTTCTCCTCCGCGTGGAGCCACGATCTCATGGTGAGCTCGAGTATGAAGAGCTCGCACGCCTTGGCGAAGAGTATTGGGGCCTCTGCAGATATCATGCGCACGTCCTCGTCGGCCTTCATGATCTTCTTGATGCGGGCCAGCGGGAGCTGGTGATTTTTGAAATCGTTCACCTGCTCGATCTCCTGGCGCTGAAAATTCCAGAACGTCTGGAGATGATGCTGCTGCTGTTCGAGGAGGTGGTGGTAGGGGGGCTGCGGCGGGTACCCCGCGGCCGCCTGCGGTGGGGCCGCGCCTTGCTGCAGGTTGTTCTGTTCCATGGTTCGTCTGCTCGATTTGAGGGAAGGGAATAGAAATTGGGTAAAGTGAGGAAGTGATTCTATGGGAGAGAATTTATATGATGTTAATTAATAAATAAATAAATAAATTATCACATCCATAAATTTTTTTCTCATTCATTCAATAAAAAAGTTACACTTTCTCTCATCCACATCATCTTCTCTCTCCATTTAAACACACACTCACATCCCTACACATTCATTTAAATACAAATATGAGGCTCATCCATTCATTCAATATAAATTTTAATATTCTATTCTCAATAAAAATAAAAAATTAATATTTTTAAATTATAATAATAAATTTTAAATGCATGAAAGTAAAAGAACACTACAAGACCAAAAATAACTTAAATTAAGATTACACAAGAAAAAATAGTACAATTACAAAATATAATTTTTTTACTGGCTAAAATGAGTCTAAATATGCTCAACTAAATCGGCACGAAGTTGATGATGAACTGTGTTATCTCGTATCTCTAAACTTCTACGGATATAATTTTGTAATTCTCGATTTGAACCCTGGACAGGTTGTGCTGGCTCTTCATCCTCGTCATTGTGCCAATTTGTTACTACAACTCCTTCATTTTTCAACAATCATATTGTGTAGAATAATGCATGTCAACATAACAAACTTCAGTTTTCTTCTATACCAAAATCGAGCAGGACCTCTTACAATTGCCCATCGAGACTGAAGCACCCCAAATGTTCTTTCCACATCCTTTTGAGCAGCTTCTTGTTTTTCTTTAAATAACTTTCTTTTAGGATCTGACGGGCAAGGAAAAGACTTTACGAACGTAGCTCATTCTGGATATATTCCATCTGTAAGATAATACCCATTTGCATATTGCGTGTCGTTGACCGTAAAATTAATGTTTGGTGCATTTCCTTGCAACACATTATTAAATAGAGGAGATTCATACAATACATTGATATCGTTACGTGATCCTGCAACACCAAAAAAGGCATGTCATATCCACAAATCGTGTGAAGCAACTGCTTAAAGGACAATCGTAGGAGACCTATGTCCTCTTGTAAATTGGCCTTTCCAAGCAACTGGACAATTTTTCCATTCCCAATGCATACAATCAAGGCTTCCAAGCATACCCGGAAAACCATGATTTTCTTCATGCATTTGGAGGAGTCTTTGAACATCGCTACTATTCGGTCTTCTCAAATATTCATCACCGAAAATTTGAACCACACTTTCACAAATTTAAAAAGACATTTGATAGCAGTTGACTCACCCATACGTAAATACTCATCAAGGTGGTCAGCTGGGACTCCATAAGCCAACTGACGAATGGTTGCTGTGCATTTTTGAAGTGGTGAAAAACTTTGTCTTCCCGGTGCATCAAAGTTTTGCTGGAAATATGATGATTGTGTCTGAAGTGCATTCACAATTCGAAGGAATAATTCTCTTCGCATACGGAAACGCCTACGAAATATATGATCCGGGTAGACAAGATGGTCAGAGAAATAATCACTTACAAGTCTGTTATGCCCATCTTCTCGATTTCTCTGGATGAACCTTCTTCTTCTACGAAATTCAATTTCATGTTGGTATGCTTGAAGTAACTCGTGGCTTCATTGAACGATTGATGAAATCATTTCAACTTCTAAATCGTTAGTGTTATCACCATCTTCACTATCGGTGGATGATGATGAATTAGACTCGGATCTATATGAATTTTGAGACATTTTGTGAGGATTCTAATTGAATTTAAAGTGTGTAAATTGTTAGGAAATGGAATCGGACAAGATGGAATAACAACAACACACCAATGTGAAAACAATAAAAGACTCACTCTCTAAACTCGACTCTTCTTTTTCTTTCACTTAGAATGAGATAAAAAATGAGGTATTTATAGCCAAACAAATGCTTCTTGCAAGGAAGTTGCGAGGAAGCTCCCTTCATTTGACCAGGATCTTACGAGGAAGCTCCCTTCCTTTGACTAGGAACTTACGAGGAAGTTCCCTTTCTTTGACCAAGAAATTGTAAGGAAGCTCCCTTCCTTTGACTGGGAAATTGTGAGGAAGCTTCCTTGTTTTGACTAGGAAACATGTGAGTTTGCTTTGAATAACAAGAACAACTTAAATAAAATACAGGTTAAAATTTCAATTTTGCAAATCACAACGTACAAAATTACAAGGATAATTAAAATATATAATGCAAAGTCTAAAAGTTCCATTTCTCTCGAATTACTTGACACATTTTCTCATGAGTAATACGTTACTCTTGGGTCATGCGGCTTGTGTCCCTCATTAAAATATCATAGTCTTTTCGACAATTCCTCTGCTTCTTTTCCTCAAGAGTTGCTTTTTTAACTTCAACTTCAGCTTTTTTCAAGCTTGTCAACTCAGCAAGATGCTTAACCATGTTGTTGTATTCTGTGGTCATCTCATCAAGGTTAGATTTTCCTTTGCCCTTGGCTTTTCATTTGGCTGCCTTTTGTCCGATTGGGCGAGCCACTTCATGAAGTTTATCTAGATCAATGCTCGCATCCCCCTTTGATGAAGTGTTGCTGGCACCAGACTCATCAATCCTCGTTTTTTTTTCTCTCAACAAAAATATCATTAGACAATTGTGGAGTGAACATAAGACGATCTTTTAGGATTCTCCACACATGCTCAAGATTGAAGGCTACACCATTACTCTCACTACGATATTTTTCGTAAGCCCGACTTAATATATCCTCATCACTACAACCACTTCGATACACACAGTAAATACTGTTATAGCACTCATTGAACCGATACACCTTTTTTTGAATTGTATTATGCCAGTGAGATCTTATCATATTAAAATCTCTGTAAATATAATCAGAAGGTGTATTTTCATTATAATACTTTGCAACACGTAACCAAAACGCTTCGGCCTTCTGATCATTACTGTTGTAAATATTTTTTTCCGGAGTAGAATCGAAAGATTCGAACACCGGGTCATGTCTCACGAGGAAGGTTAGCCGGAATAATATGCACGTTTATTCAAGCATACAAAAGAAAATTGATGGGTCTACTTCTAGATCTGAAGTAAACCGGTGGTTGTGAGCTCAGATCTGCTTGAACCGCCTTGAAACCGTTGCTAGACCGCAAGAATACCTGCAAAAACTCAACGCCGGAGGTGTTTCCGGCGTAGAGCCTCCGACGCTCAAGTCAGTATGAGAGTGATGAAGAGGGGCTGCGCAGCAGCTATGGGGGAGAGTGGGAATGAATGAGAGTTAGGGTTTAGGGTTACCTCATCTCCTTTATATAGGAGCGAATACTTACGTGAAGTATCCAAAATGCCCAAGTCGGTGGACCTAGAAGGTCCAAAATACCCCTGTCGATTCGTCTCCCCTTTGTTGCTGAGTCATCGTAAGATTCCTTCTTATCTTTTATAGTATGTGGAGCTTCGGATATGTTGCAAGTGTGATGAATCGTCTTCACCATTTTGATCCTCGAGATGCCCAGAGTCGACCTCGAACACTTGGAGGTCGACTTAAGAATATACGCGGTTTCGGAGGCTACACCTGGTTCAACTCCCTGTGGTGATCGTCTCTTAGAGAGTCGTCATGCGGAAGTCGACTAGTGGAAGTCGACTTAGAGTATCTGGATGATTGGGTTGCAACCTTGATGTCCTTCTAGTTATGGGGTCGACTAGCAGAAGTCGATTGTGAGAAGTCGACTTGATGGAGTCGACGGGTCACCTTGACATGCAAAGTCGTTCAAATGGCTCACCGGTCGAGTAGGAAGCCTTTTAGACCAGGTTGATCCTTATATGGCTATATCATCTAGTCCCCCCCGGAAATTACTCTAAACAGTCGACTGTTTAAGAGTAAATTTGGTGATCGACTTCTTTTGTTTAACTATACTCGCTCTTTGCTTCTCGACATCAAAGTCCTACCCTTATGGCTGTTCGATGCTGTGGTGATATCATTATCTTCTGGATAATTCTGACAACCTGACACCTTTTCAAATTTTGAATTTCAAATTCGTAATTATTACATCACTTTCAAGTCCGCCGCCTCGAATTCTGCGACTCATCTGAACCGTTGATTCCAATTGAATCTAAGGGCTGGGATCCTCCTGAATCCCGTATAAATATTTCCTCCATCGGTCCCAAATCACTTTTCACTTTTCTCCAACTCCAAGCTTTCGAATCTCTCCGGCAATAAAGCACTTCCGAGCTTCATCGGCAATCCCTTTTCCGGCAATCGCAAGCTTCAAGACTTCCAGCGACAATCATGTGTAAGTATTACGATCTTTGTACTTTTTGCTACTCTTCTTTTTTTCTTCAATTCTTTGCGATTTTCTGGGTTTCTCTGATCTAGAGTGCCTCTGCGTGTTCTTCATTTTTTTTTCATGAATTTCTTATGGGTTTCACACTTAGATCTCTTTACGCATATGCTCTGTTAGAATTTGTTGTTGTTTTTCTTTTTTACCAGTAGTCGACTGTTGATATGCAGTCGACTTTCTCCTGTTACTAAGTCGGCTCTTGTCGACTTAGTGGTCCTCTTTCTTCAATTCTCCTCTTCTCGAGTCGACTAAGGTCGACTCACTGGTTTATTTAAGTCGACATAGAGGTAGTGATTGCCTCTTCTTTGTCCTTTTTTCCTCTGTCGATTATTACGAATCGCTCTGATTCGATCTTGTAGGCCCTTACTCGTGATTTTACTAACCTCGACCTTCTCCTCCTTTTTCTTTCCTTAGCTTCCGACTCGTCTCCTCTTTCTGGCTCCCTTGGCCAGCAGATCAATGATTATACTTGTCCAGCCGACGAGGGTTCTAGCTCTGATTGTGTCGAGATAACCGATTATAAGATGGTTTCACCGCCTTCCCATTCTTCTCCTCCTCTCGCCACTGCTTCTTCTGTCGACTGGGAGCTGCACGACCAAGCGCTCTTGGAGGGCGGCTTAGTCGATATCGTGAAAAGCTCTCCTCGAGGAAATCTTCCTCGTCTCGATATCATTCCTCGAGGTATTCCTCTTAGGTTTTTAGATATCCCTGTATATAGAACGAGCCCTGTATCTGTACCAATAATTGTTCCCCTTCTCGACTTTCAAAATGTTGTATCGATAGCTTGTCCCTTGGCTAGGATAGCTGTTCTAAATCCATTTTGTTATGCCTCTGCAGCCGAAGTCGAGGGCTTCAGAAAGTTCAGTGGGCTTCCCTCAGATTGGGAGTTAGTCGCCCCCGGTCCTAACGACGATTTCGCCCATCCTCCCTCCGGCTGTCATACGTTCTTCGTAGACCAAATCGTCTTTGGCCTTTGTTTTCCTATTCAAGACGAGCTCATACTAATAAGCAATCTGTACAATATACCCATAAATCAGTTTTCTCCTAACGCCATTCGCATTATGATAGCCTTCATAGTCGTTTCTCGTATAAAACTCAATTTCTTTTCTCCCGACTTTTTCTTTTATTGTTATGGTTACCGGCTTTCCAAAGGCGCCCACTGTTTGGGTCGTCGTGCTGGTGTTACCTTTCTCGACGATCTTTCGTCGAACGTCACCGAGTGGAAGTCGAAGTTTGTTTTCATTCGACCTGCTTCGGGCATGTACCCTTATGTGAATACTTGGATTACTTCAAAGGTGAAACAGAATAAAAGGCCTCGCTCTGACGAGTTTGCCCAACTGTTGTCCGAGCTGAATAAGCACACTTACAGTGCTCGTCAGTTAATCAAAGACCGTGATTTAGTCAATCACGCGCGAATCGTCATTTACGAGGATCTCCCTCATCTCGATGATCCTCGTAAGTTTTTTACCTATTCTTGCTGGGTGGACTTCACGTTTTAGTTACTCATATTGTATTTACCAACTGTTTTGTCCGACAGCTAATTTCCCCTTGTTGCGTTTCAGTTAAGGCACTCAAACGCTTCGAGCTGAAGAAACAATCGGCTGAGAAGCCGGCGGGTGGTTCTGTTCCACCTCCTTCCCGACCCACTGGTGCGGCAGTCGAGCCGGCTGCTGCGAAGAAATCCAGGGCCGAGAACCCTGGTGCCACCCCCAACAAACCCTCTGGCTCCAGCTCTCGCAAGAGGGCGCAAGATGACCGGGCCGTCGTTCTGATCCCGGACGACCTGAAACGTCGCAAAGTCGACAAGGGGAAAGGGAAGGCGGTCGAGAAGCCCGCCAAAGCCCCGGTCACCATCCAAGACGTGACGGTCAAGATGCCGTCTCGCCTCTGGAACCACCCCGAGCCTTATCAGGTGGCGCAGTACCTCAACTCCACCATCCCCGAAGTCGACAAGGAGCGTGTCGAGGGGAACCTTTATGAGCGTTCAAATTACGCAGTCCTGTGCCTTTCTCGGGTATTCTTCCTATCTTCTAATCGACTTTTCTTCTGTATGTTTTCTTTTGAACTCGATCCATCTAATCTCATTTCTTTCTTATGCTTTTTCGCAGTTTCTGGCCGCGGCGCTCCCATGCTTCGAGGAGACGAGCAAGGCTCCCCTCGCCTCCACCAAGTCCCTCGAGGACCAATGTGAGGCTCAGCGCCAGGAAATCGAGGCGCTGAAGGAGGATTTGGAGGCCTCGAGGGCTCTTGTCGACAAGTTGAAGGCCGACAAGGCTGTGTTCCGACATTTAAATGATAAGCTCAAAGCCGACCTCGACAAGGCTCGGGACGAGGCCGTGGTCGAGAAGGAGAACGGCGTCGAGGCGGGGCGCAGGACGTTTTTGAAGTCCCCGATGGGCGCCGTCTTCCTCGAAACCTACCGCCATGAGCTCGTCAAGGCCTTCTGCAACTCTCTTGCCTTTCTCGACAAGCTCTGTCCCGCCACCCTTCAGTATTTCGAGCATACTTTTGCCGCATGGGAGGCGGTGGTGGCGGGCTCTGAGTTCGAGGGGAAGCTCGACCGCGAGGCGGTTAAGGAGACGCTTCCCTTCCCCGAGGGCTATTCAGGCGACGACTCCCTCCCAGACGATTACCCATGGTGGTCGGGACTCGAGGCTTGGGCCATCCGCAAGGCTGGCTTGAGCGCGCAACTCGAGGCTCCTCCCACCCCCTTGTCCGGTCCGACCGAACTAGTCGGGGCAAGTGGGGCTAGTCGGGAAGAGGCGGTCGAGGTCGAGGATGAGCAGCAGGGGACCGAGCCGCTTGTCGACAGGGACGCTGATGGGGAGAACCCCGAGAAGTCTGCTACTNT